>CAAKHC010008679.1:4605-21581 GCA_901007825.1 Macroramphosus scolopax | reverse complement strand
GGGGACGCCTGTGACATGTCACAATGGCCTCTCATGCTCTCACAGCACTTGAGGTTCAACCTAAGTGGTTTCAAACAACGAGGCTATCCGTCTTTAGCATCTGCTAACAAGCTCTCTGCTAACGGCCGCGTCGGCCATGTCTGATTTGATAACCCCAAACACATAATCTGGTTTCAGGTCTGTGTGTAAATATCAAATTAAAGCGTCGGGAATGAGCGCGATGCCTCCGATGGTCAGGAAAACACCCAGAGGGCCTGTTGGCCGGCTGGCCGGCTTGTTTTTCCTTTTTTTCTTGCCAACACTGGGTTTGTGAGGGTATTCTGCATTCAAACACTCATCTAAATGAGTTAGGCCAACGCCTCAGGCAACCAGCGCAGAATGAAAAGCACATTATGACTGCTGCTGATTTTTTCCCCGAGCTAAATATAACATAAAGGCCTTCTGCAGGAGAATCATGTATTGAAAGGGTTGTTTCTTTCCTCCTCATGTGCCACTGAACTTGGTCACAGTTTATAAATGTGATGCGAGGTTTGAGGGATTCTTTGGAAATACTGAAACACATTCACAAATCATATTTATGGGTTTTTATAACGCCGTCTTGTGTCCGTCCGCTCGTGCTCGTGTTTGCACGCGGGGTTGTCACCGTACCTTCCACGGCTCTCTTGAAGAAGACTTTGCAGCTTCCGCACGTCACGACGCCGTAGTGACATCCTGATGCCTCGTCTCCGCAAACCAGGCACACTTTGGCTGTTGAGGATGGCTGTCTCATCGGTGAGCTGGAAGGACGACAACACACACACACACACACACACGTTATAGGACACACAATAAATCAAGAGAGTTTCCAAACAACAAAGATCAGGCGGGACGTTCCCAACCTGACACACACTCTGAAACAATTTCGTGTTTTTACGACCCTCCGAGCGGCGCAGTGTGGCCGGCCGTAAAGATGTCTGCCAACCGGGACAGGGGGGCTTTGCTCTTGTCTCATTTATGGCTTTACCAGGCTTAGAGAGATGACAGTGACAGAATTATAGAGGAAATTTTCTTTGAATTCAATAAACACAGAAACACAGAGCAGGATGACATATTTGAGGAAGATCCTAAACTCTTTTTGTCTGTCATGATGTTTGAGGCTCTGGAGAAACGGTCATATGGTAAAGTCGAGTCCGATAGAAAGACACAAAAGAGGTCCTAAAGAGAGACATATTTAATACAGAAGACGAACTAGGAAACTTATCAAACCAATCGTATTGATGTTCGTGACAGTTGGTTGACGGAATCCCAAAACATCAAAGTGATCCAAGAAGCAGCTGTTCCGATCGACCGCTCGGTGACGCCGGGATCAGCTGACGGTCGATTCCAGCTTCGTCATTCCACCCTGAAAATCGCCATTCAAGGAAATTTGAGTCCGTATGAGATTCAGGATGATTTATTATTTTTGTTTTATGATCACGAAAACCAGCTGCAAGTCGAACAATTCTAACGTGAAGCATCGAGAGGGAAATATTTGTCTAATATGAGCTTCGGTAACAGACACAAGCAGAGTGTGTTTACTACGAGGAGCTCTGATAATAGGCTGCATCGGTCGGATCCAACGCACATCCAAGGGCATTAAGATAAAATATTATTTTTAAACCAACGGGAGCGGAGTCGCAGGACAAAAGAGGCCGAGAGAGAGACTTTCACAGCAGAATGTGCAAACCTGAGTACGAACCCTCGGATAGATTCATCAGTTCTCAGGACAACCGAGCCCTTCGGGGCTCCACGCATGCACATGGCGCCGAGCTAAATAGTGTGAGTAAAAACTGGAGTGGGTTATATAAGTGTCTGCTCTTTATTAACGCTCGCGGTTCGTGGAACGGGGCGCTGAATCACTCGGGGTCTCGCATACAATAAAACACATAACATGTATTCACATTTTTCGGAGAATAGAAAAAAAAAAATATGCGCAAACACAAAGAACACAGCATGTAGCCGGGTACACGGCGAGAACACCTTGTATCAAAACATTAAAAATGGCCACAGCTTCCCCCTTCTTTTTCTGTGCTAATTACCTCTCTCCCATCTAAATCAATAATATGCAAGGTGATTGTCTGGTTAACATTCTCCTTACATCCTTCATCAAACCAGCTGCCAAGCCCTCTCTCTCTGCCTCTCTCGCTGGCGCTCTCTCATGCACACACATTTCCTCCGAGGGACAAGCTGGAAAGGGGTACAGCAACAGCACACTCAGATACAATCAGGACCACTGATCTAATTCCCCCTCGTCCATCTACACACACATTCAATTTGTTAGGACGCTTAGAGGAGTCTCTGGTGAGGTGTTTGTCTGACTAGATCTTTCTGGCAACGGGCCCCGGCTAATGTGTGTGTGTGAGTACATGTGCAAATCCAATCCATGTCAAGATCTGTTTTTCAGCATGTTAATCTACTAAATATCCCCCCATATATTGGCCTTTTCACACCGCCGGCCAGGACGCGTTAGCATCAATCGATCGCTCCAATGCCAAAAACTAAATGAAAAAGGCCAAAAAAACAACACGTGCATCCGTTCGGCGTTGAACCCTTTTAATAGAGCCTCGTATTAAAACCTGGTCACTGTGTGCCAGCCTGCCTGCTGGTCCACCAACAAGGTGACTTTCCCTCCCTCAGAGAAGTATATAGGTCATTCACTCTCTGCTTATGAAACCAGAGCTGACAGGCCAGGCTGCAGTGACTGTGCACCAACGGCTGCCAAAAGCCCAAAACTAAACACAAGCTACCAGACATTCCCAAATCAGGCAGCTTCAGCAGACATGTTAGGAGCCTTCAGTTTATCGGCGTGCAGAAATCATCATGCATGTTTGAACGAGACAGTCAGAGTCACATGAGTGACGTGTGCAGACCACGAGGCCACAGAGACACACTTTGACTGAGTTTTTCCTTTTTGTTGGTGCTTGAAAATATTCCAAGGTCAGAATTTCTGCGACATCTTAAGCAGTGACGTGCTGCAGGTAGTCGAACCGGTTAATTCCTGCATGCAGTACCTAACGCCAGCCTTCAAAGAACAAGGAGCAACACCGATTCCTGCAGAGATAATGCTGACCTGGTGGTATATTGTTCATGTTAAGGAGGCTGCACTGCAACAGGAAGACAACAGCAACCAATCACTATTCAATATTAAAAATATCTTTAAAATGACATGAGCTGAACCCACAAAACCTCTGTGCAGGCGACTTCCATGAACTAGGACTTTCTTCTTCTTGACCCCTGTCTTCTCTATTTCTGGGTGCAGCCTCAGACTTACTCGATGGGACCGACTGCACAGATCAAAGGTCTCATTCTTCGCTCCAGTTGTTGCTTCTTTTTTTTTCCCCCTTCCGACAGAAACCCCAAAGGCAGCTGTTTCATTGTTTTTTCGATGTCCTTTCATCTCCACAGATAACACACAAACCCTAACAAATGATTTAGTTGCTGTTTACTTCCCGTGCAGGCGCAGGTGAGACTACAAAACGCTGCTGTTTCTTCCCACCAGAACGTACAAGCAGAATATCTGCTGCACTTTTTTGCTTCTCAGAACCGACACGCCGCTTCCAGCAGATATTAATGAGGTGAAAGAAGTAAAGAGACTTGAACGAAGCCCAGCTTTACCCAGTAAAAGTGTGTGCGGGCAGATGTTTGGGGTTAAACTTGGCCTCGTGCTCTTCCACAAGTAATTGGGATGTCACACTCGGAGCATTCTCCGAATGGTTCAAGTAGCTCCGCCCCTTTCTCGGCTGTGGGAGGAATGTTATATCAGCAGAGATCGTTATCCAAAGCCATTTGTCAGAAACTGTAAATTCTTTAGCTTCAACTTTCTCAAAACCGCTATTGGTCATCGACTCCGTTAACACGCCGACATCGGTCACATGACGAAGTCACAACTAGAACGATTAATAGGAAGCATGAAAACGAAGAAAGCTAGAACAAATAGAGCCACAAAGGAAGTCGGGGGGGGGGGCTGTAATGGGTCTGAGGTTATCAAGATAACATCGTTATGGTTGAATAATGAGCCGTGAGTCGGCTGCGTGATGGACGAGCGCGCGGCCCACATGGTAAGAACGATCCCTGTGACCCACATGAGTACATTAGCATGACAGAGTCTGTAAACAGGCAGCTGAACCACAGAGAGTTTTGTTGTATTAATAAACAATGTCTCCGCCGTGCATGCGATTCTATCACACACACACACACACACGTACTGTACTGTACTGTACAGTATTTACACTGCTGCAGCGCCAGCCACCCACTGTACAGCAGGATTTGCACGCGTGTGAGGAGACACATTGACTTGAGGCCCAGTTCAGACGAGTGGCGCGGCCTCCCTGAACCTGCGCTTCATGAAAGAGAAGCATCCTTGACTCTACAAAGCAAATACGAAAAAAAAAAAAACACAGCTTCCATGGTACACTGCCTCTCTGCAGTCTGACCTACAATATTTATGTAACGCACACCTTGGCTTGCTGCAAAAACCTTAAGCTGGACCGGTTCAAGAGCGTGCTTATGCAACTTGGCATGTTGGGAAAGGTAAAGGTAGATTAGTTTAAACAAGCCGAGGGAGATGGAGAGAGAAAGGAAAAGAAAGAGGACAAAATGCCTTACATAACCATGAGCAGACAGTATAAACATTAGGTTGACACCCACTCACCGCCTCTCAAAGGGAGAGAGAGGTCTTATGGGTAGCGTTCAAGAGGCACCAGGGATTTATTTTTCCTGGTGAAGGTGACCCTGGCATCGGGCAGAGTACCTGAGCATACAGAAATGTGAGATTCCCTCTCTGCCGGGCTTGTGTTACACTTGTGTTAAGGTTACAGTATAATCTGCTCCCAGCAGCTGCGTCCGTTAGAGGAGGGAAAAATTAAACTGGTGGTAACTTTCCCTCTGGATGTGTTGAATTCGGCGACTATTTGATGATAAAAATATCGACGGGGAAAAAAGACTCGAACTAAAGGACATGAACCATTTACTGTAGGACTCCATATCCCATCAGCCCCCATGTCTATAACTGCAGCTGTAGGAGGAACCAGTACGATACCTGGGCTTCTGATATCTGTCGATACCTGTGACCGATACCAGAGTTTAATTAACATGGTGTTTGTTCGGAGGAGACTCACAAACTACCACAAACTAAATCACAACTCACAAGTAGTACAAAGAGACTTGTTAAACAAGTATAATCAGCCGCAGCTCGGCCATGCTGTCACCAGCTATCTGCATCAGTATCGGGCTGATATCAAATATCAGTATCGGGTCTTCGGCTAAATTAAACGTCCCACTGCCAAACGCAGTCGATCAAATTGTAATTGTTAAATTGTCTGATGTATTTATAGGACAGCAGGGTGTGTGGAGGGGGGGCGGGGCTTCATCGTGGTTGGAAACTTCCCCGTACTTCTGACTGTCAAGGGCGACGAGGCTCGTATCAGATCCACACAGTGTCACAGGATGTCACGTCAGACACTAATGTGCTTCAGCTGATGGCCGGCTTGTCTTCACGTAAACCTTTTTAAAGCTGCAAACAGGTTGCTGCAGGAAAGTCTTTTTGCATGATGCTAAAATGATTTAATAAACCAAGAGAGTTAAATAGTTTCAACAGATTTATTCTCCATATGCAGCCCACAGATTTCATTTACACACACAAGCACACAGCAGGTCAAAGATCTCTGGAGGCGCAAGGAACTGCGTTCCGAAAGATGCTGGAAGTTCCTGAACAAGAAGGGGGTTTAAATACATTCAGCCCTGCGAGGTGTCGTCTGCTAACAGAGGACGAGAAAACAAAGAACACACACCTGGAAATGTTGTGCGGTTCATAGCAAACGGACGAGAAAGAGCACAGACGCTGCTAACTTCACTCCCATGGAAGAGAATGAGAGCTATTCATTTATCCGGCTCTGCAGCAGCCTCAACAAATCTCCTCGTCGTGTCCCGGGGCAACGCTTTGATCGACTGTGACGAAAGCATCTCCACAGACTTACGGAGAACGTAAGTTCTCATGTGCTGCGCGCCCTGATCTCTTAATGATCCCCCAAAGTTTCTGTTTTTAGCAGCGAGATGTGAAAGGCTGAATCAGAAACAGCCTCGAAAACAGCTGGAGCAGGATTCAGCTGACATCTTGAGAACGGCATCGCCGGCGCAGCAGGTTGATTTTTTTTTTTTGCATGGGAAACAGAGAAACAATGCAAACAGGAGGCCGGCGATCAACACATGCAGGAACATGAAACAGCGGCTCCGCGGCTTCATCCCCTCCTCAACACAAACCTACCCGGTAACACAAATAAGCACGATTGTTGGCACAAATCTAACCAAACAAGGGGGGGCTTGTTTTTGCCACCTTTGAGAAGAATTGTTCAAAGATGACTCTAATCTCGCTTCTTAAAACACAAAAAATCAAAGCAAAAGATTCTAAAAGTGGATTTGATAAGGACCCAAATCCTTTGGATGAACTCTGGAAGCCGCCCCCCCCTCCCCCGTTGTGTTCACACCCACCGCTCACTTCTCACAAAATTCTGCGCAATACCTGGTTCTGATTCTGTCTGGGGCAGGTTGCTTATACAGCAGGTGACCTCCAAACTCAGCTTAGAGGCCGTGGGACACATGAGAAATAATCTCCCTGGAGAGGGAGATTATCTTTAAAGGATCAGCCCTGACCTGAGCCACCTCGGCGGCACACACTCCTTACCGCCGTTCTCTACTTTCAAGCAACAGTTAGTAACAGTTTGCCGTAACCTTGTTAAGAACGACGAAGGTCTCGCCGTAGATTAGAGTATACTTTAAGCTCAAGGCTGGCAAATAACACTCTAAAAAAAACAAAACAAGTGAGCTGAGCTCGTTGGGTCCGGAGAAATTAAACGTGCCAAAAAATATCTTATTCAAAGGGCGACCTTTTCCTTCCCCATGTGATTCAAAAAGGCCTCAGTCTGAATGTAGGTTAATATACACTGACACTGACACATGTTGCCAGCAACCCTACGCATTAGCTGTCACATGTGATCATCCTCAACACCCACCAGTCATTTACAATTCTGCCGGGACAAACATGGGGAGGGAGGGGGGGGAGGGAGGGGGGGGGGGAGCAGACGGGGAATCCAGCGTGTGCAAAAGGGATTCGCTGCACACACACACACACACACAAACCATTGTACACTAACATACATCCTGTTGGGATAAAGTCTGCATCGGGTGTTTATTGTATGTATACTCGAGCGGCTCACAGAAACCACAACCTCAAGAAGTGCGCTCGGCTCGGGAGCCCCGAGCAGCGTCTTGGGGCTGGACGAGGTCCAGGTGGTTCGCACCACAGCAGCACATTCTGCACGTTAGCACAAGAACTGCTCTCCAGTCGGCGTCTGAGTGGCTATTTGACAGGTTGGGCAGCGGAGGAGCGGCCGTGTACCCGGCAAGACGTCCTGCCAGCGCCCAGCCGGTTCAAAGGGAAGCTGACAGCGTCCATCAGGAGCCAGTTGGGGAACAAATGGAAACGTGATATAACAAGCTTATTGAAAACATATTTAATTTCAGAGTAACGGCGCATAATATTTACCCAGGGGGTTGCCACAGTTATTTGGCTTATGGGCAACAAAAGAAAAACACAGATACAGTACGGCTGCACCGCAGTGATGCTTCAGTGGCTGCCTTTGCTTTGAAGTGACCAGTGTTTCCCATTAATGGACGTCTGTGAGTCCATAACCAACCTTTATATCACACGCAGCTCCGCAGCTGAAACCCTCTCACACGTCTGGTATTGGACACTGAGGTGGATTTGACAACCGATTTTAGGATGAATTATATTTTTTATTCACATGAAAGAACAACCGCATCTGAGACAGAAGTCGACTACAACCTCCCCCCTCGCTCACTCACATCCAATCTGCAGTCGGCCAATAAAAAGAAATCAACCGTTTACGCTCTTAAGAGAAACAGAGAGACGTTCTCAGGTGCTTAAAAGATGCTGACACGGTCGGTATCTCACCAGCGCGGCGATTCGTTCAGCCCCTCGCTCTTCCTCGACCCTCTGCATGCACTAACTCTTCCACTCCATATTAATATAAACTCATTATTAAATGCAAAATGCTTTATTAAGTATGTGAGCTAGCAGCATGATGTTTGCAAACTACTTGTAAATACATTACATACATTACATATTGAGCTCGGCTGCTTTAGCCTCGTGCACCAGAGGAGGTCCGTTCCAAACCATCTGACTGTCACCTTTTCCTGAATGTATTTATATTTCTATAATTGGGTTAATCAGACGTCACAGCTGCGTGATCTCTGCGTGTTGCTCAACCCTGAGCGGAGTCAGCGAACGGCCCGACAGGATGAATTTATCCAGCAGCATCCGGCCGTCTCGCTGTAAATCTTATCTCGACATTATTGTCCCGGAAAGGTCAGATTTAAGATTCTGACCTCATAAGTATAAAAAGGTCCCACAACATGTGGTAGAAAACACAGAAAACAGGGTTAGAGGGCAAAGACACACACACGATGTCTGGTCAAACTAAATGTGTCTGTGCAATGACCTTTTTCAAATTCAGTTTGTTCACCTCCAAAGGATTACAGGCCCAGATGGCCACTGGATGAACAATGCAACACCTGCTGAGGGACATCGCACAATTAGGTTTCCTCGACACAAGAAAAAAAAAAAAAAAAAAAAAAATACTGCGAAAAAGGGGAAAAAGCTTCGGCGTACACACTGAACCGTCGAGAGGAAGAGGAGGGACGTATGTGCTGACTGAACACCTTGATGACCTCGTTGAACCCGCGACCACAGTTAAACCCTTTAATCCATTCCAAATCTTTCAGTCAAGGTCTGTCCTCGTACGTTACACAATCAGTATCAATGGTTTCCTGAAGCGTCTCGTTGGGAGCGGAAAGAGCATTACGGGACAGGAGCGAGGAATTACCTCAGGTAGCAGGTCAGAAATGTGCCATTAGAAAAGAATTTAAAGTTGATGCACAATTACAGCAGCAGCAAAGACACAGAGCTGCTTGTATACTGCATATAAATCACCGTCATCTGAGGAGGTTCACCCTAACACCATCCACCTTGCTCAGTTTTCCCTTTTGGGCAAAGTCACTTCAATTCTGCAAACTTCTACAAGTGTTTAAAGCTTGGATGGCGTCCTGCATGTGTACCTGCGTCTCCGTAGCCTCTGTTCAATGCACTCTCATTGCTTATCCTTGTGCAGAAGGTGTCACCTTCATTCATTCATACCTGGCGAGCTGAGCCGATACTTAAAAGGTGATTTGAAAACACTGCAGGTCAGACGCGAGCGGTTACGAGAATTCACCGCCTCGCTGATCGCTTGGCCTGCAGGTCAGTCGAGGAGGTGCGGACGTCACTCCGCACCGTAACTTTCGTACATCCTCCACTTTTGCTGTGAGTGTCTCCTCAAAGATTACGTCACAGCAGTCACTATGAAAACTGCCTACACTGAGAGGGGGAGGTGGAAACTGGATCTTGGGACCAAAGTTGAGCGGAGGCATAAAGCACCATACGATGTCCAGACCTGTCCTCCACACCGAAGTCTTTCTTTTGTCCAGAGACGTGTTGGCTGCATGCAGAAGGTGAAGAGGTTATTTACACCTCTCAGCCGTCCTCTCATCAGTATAGTACTTATATCTAACGCGTATTATTGCCCATCTCCTGTTGTAAAGCAGGTTATAATCAGTCGCCCTGACCCAGGTGAGGCTGCCTCAGAGGTCTGGCTGACTATTGATGTATATTTAATAAGGGGAAAGATTCGCAGTG
Source organism: Macroramphosus scolopax (assembly GCA_901007825.1). Lineage (NCBI taxonomy): Eukaryota > Metazoa > Chordata > Actinopteri > Syngnathiformes > Centriscidae > Macroramphosus > Macroramphosus scolopax. The sequence continues at coordinate 11,815 of CAAKHC010008679.1, read as the reverse complement.
ATGCATGTGGCTGCCCTTTCGGAGCAGACGCCCGGGTCACCTCTTTCTGCTGGACACTTGCAGAGATGTCAGCAGCAGCGGCGGTGGTGAGGCAGACGTTGGGAAATACAGAGAAGAGGAGGATGAAGGTTGAACTGGACCTTCCCCACACACAGTAATGATCATACATTAATACATGTTTATGTCAGGAATGTTTAATGCCTGCATGTAGAGGAATAAATGCCAAATATGAATCTGCACTATATTCAGTTTTTCCCTTTTTTTGGATTTCAATTGGAGGCGGCTGATTGGCTGAAGTTTATTTCAAATCTTAAATCAGCCAATCGGCTCAACACACCAGCTTCAACTTTAGCTGATTAATCTTAAAATTAATTGATGATGCAGGCATGAGGAGGAATAACAGGGAAGTCATATATATTTTACTGGTTGTATTCTATATTACAAGCGTATATATTGAAGTATACTGTATTTATTATGAATTTGTTATTATTCCTCTTTGTGTGCCTCTTGCACCTTAACACCGTCCAAAACATTAAGTTGGCCTTTCAGATATTGTCATTTGGATTGTTTGGGTTCCCTTTGTAGTTCTTTATTCAACTTGCACCATTCGAAATGAATAAACTAAAAACTGGGTTTGTCTATAAACACAGCGCCTTCCCTGAGGGATGTTCCTGTATTAGTATTGATACAAATTCATAACAACGAATATTAGGAACATGACCCAGACCCAGACACACACACACACACACACACACACACACACACACACACACACACACACACACACACACACACACACAATGCCAGGATGTCCTTGTTTGATCCGAGTGTTTCGTCGGCTGCAGTCAGTCACACCTGATCGTTACTGTTTGGTCCAGTGGTGAAAGGTTCATCTCACCATTGCAGTTCAGAACCTGGTGCAAGTGGGTCAGGAGCTGGCGGGAGGCCCAAGAGCCAAGAGCGCGAAACACAGGAATGGAAAATTAGAGCAACGAGCGAAAATTGAATTTTGAAGGAAAACCGACGAAAGAACGAAAAATTAAATAAAAATTCAACAAAACCTCACACAGATTTTTTTCATCTGTTTCTGACATTCTCCAGACCAAACACTTCATTATTTAATTGTTCATGACAACAATCAGCGGGTTCCAGCCCTGATGTTGCCTTACGAAGAGGCAGCGCAGTAGAATCCATTATGGAAATTAAATGTTATGTGCTGCTCCTCATCCGACTGAACTGTCCTTGCCCTCTTTCTTCAGGCTAGCAGTCACATGCGCGCTAATGTATGCATCAACACAGTTCCAGGCGCAAATACACATATGTACCGTTTCCCCCCACGACGCTGTAAATCCCTTCACGTTGCCCTTTTGATAAATTATGACATCAGGCTTTGCCACTAAGATGCCTGTTCAAATAAAACATTCAGCCGACCAAATACTCCCGGGGCTCAGAATCTCTTCCATGTTTCCATCTGAGGGGAAATACTGTTGATTCAGACTTTTCTCCGCGTCCTCTCCCTCCCCGCTGCTCCTCGCCTGTGTGCACACCACGTCTCGTTGCTTTAGGTGTACAAAAGTCTTAAGATTAGGATAAATACTCGCCGTCTTGAGCTCATCCCATAAATATTTAAGAGTGGAGACGGGTCTCGGGTGCAGATGGGAGGTGGATGCATCTGAAAGGTATACGAGGGGTGTTAGCTTTGTTATATTTGCTGTTAAATAAGACTCGACTACAAGAAACGCACCTGGATCGTAAACCAGAACCGCGTCTGATCCGAGCGAGTTTAAAAAAAAACAATATTCTAATTACTTTTCTGGGAGTCGGAGTTTGGTCTCAAGTGAGAATCTGAGCTCTTAAACGGGAAGCCATGGGGACTTGCACAGTGAACAAAGGATTCCCTTTTGAAACACGGGCTTTGTGCAGCAGAAAAGCAGCTTGTGGCTCTACATTTTCTATCTGTTCTGCTTCACGCTGCGAAACCCGTCAGCACTAATGAGTAGCTTTATGGGGGGAAATAGAGCGTAATTGTTTTTTTTTTTTTCTTCCGTCTGAGCAATGCAAACAAACGGGTGAAATCGGGAGAGTCGTCTGTCACTCTCACATCAAGCAGATACTTTCTGCATACGGTCTCGCACGCCTCTAAATGTGCCATTGACTCCTCTTTACTCTGCCCCCGGGGCTCCGTCTGTCCCCGGAGGATTCACATGACGACTGGATTGGAGTGCAAACCCAGACAGAGGTCAGGATCTAACAGCTCCTATGCATACATGCTCTATAATCATACACCCGCTCACTCATCACACGTCTAAATCAGCCGTCCTTTTTCCAGTTTTATGTAAAATAATGATGATTTTAAAAAAAAAGGCCCGGACCTGGAAGGCCTGCCGCTCTGCTGCAGATGCAGCTGCTGCACCTTTGAGGTTTTAAGATGAAGGATTCTCTGCCGTTCCAGACAAATCACTGGCAAGCAGATCTTAAAGAAAAGAAATGGGATTTGTATCTGTGCTCATAGATTTATATACGATACGTCTGGGTTGTATTTGCGTCCCCGTGGCTCCGGCTGTATCTACTCTTCAGGTCGCAGACAGAAAGGATTATTTTTCCAAAACAATCCTTTAAATTAGTATTCAGAGGTTTCGCAGCTTCCAATAAACCAGAGCGTTCTGATTTGATTCAACCTCCCTCCTCGAAGGGTTAAGTTTTTCATGCTGCTGAAAGGTCCTTACCCCAGCTGCCGCTCTTCATCTGCGCCTCCGTACACACTCGTGCCTCCTCAGCCGTTCTGTCTGAAGCTCTCCACTCCGTCACGTCGCCCCGTCTTTTACAAACACACACAGTGTGCGCGTTATCCCCGTAATCTCTGCCTCCTGCGGAGCAACTTCTTCTAATTTATATGGATTAAAGCCATTTGTTGCAGGAGGCAATGTGTGCAAAACAAACACCGACATTAGCCTCATGCTGGAGACCTACAACTCCTGTCGGAGACTGGAGGCGTTTAGAAAAAAAATCCATACATGTTTAGTTGAACTGTCTCTTTAAACTCATTGCACCCCAAAGCAGTTGGCGCCTGAGTTTAATGCACAAAGGCCTATTTGAAAAACCTGTTTTTTTTTTGCTGCGATAGCATCAGTTGTTATTAACGAGGAGTAAACGCTGCGAGAACGAATCTGCCGGAGCTCCTCGCCCTCGGCCATCCGTCTGAAGCGACGCGCTCGCTGCTGATTTAATAGAGTCACGACGGCGCGGCGGTGTTATGATGCTGCACGCCGTTCAAAGGGGTGATCCGTCTAACCTGTTTTATATTCATTTATCTCCTTCAGGTATCTGCATCTGGAGCCCGGTGCACGAGAGACGGGAGGATGAAGCACTTCCAGCCACAAGTCAAGTTGTTCCAACAGTCTCCCAACTTAATCCAAAGGAGGCCATCGTACATGAGACGCTTCATCAACAAGAAGTTCTTCCCGCTGTCAGACACAGATTGTTACGATCAGTGTCTGGCAGCATCATGGACGGGATCCCTGCTGAGGAAGGTGTGTGTGAAGTCTCGCTCTGAAATCTCCTGGCTGGTGTGTTGTTGCAGGGAGACAACAGAGTTACCAGGCGTAGTTTTTAAACTCAAAGAAGAAATGAGACCCATCGGCACGCCGCTTCTTGCAAAGCTTTCAAAGTCTACATCCGCGGCTAGTTGTTGCTACACATGGACGGAAACACTCCATCCATACATGCCGACTAGGAGCTTTGACAAGAGCGCTTTCTCTTGAAGAAACAAGCTGTTCTAAGACCTCTGAGTGTTATCACCTCAAGTTGTGATGTTGACCCGGCACCACTGACGCTACAGGACGAAGCAGTCAAAGAACAATCAAGGAGGATCATGGGAGATATTCTTAGCTATTCAATTCCTTGTTAACCACATACAACACCATTGAAAGGGACGTTACATCAGAGACGTAAACAAAAGGTCTTTTTATACGCTGTTGTCAGACACTGATAGTAACAAACTGTACGTGGGAGAGCTGACGGACCTTCAACCAGAGGTTGTTGTCGGCTGCAGCGTCAGATTATCGATTGACGTCCCGATAATTTCGGTCGCTCCTAATCACTTTGACCCTGAACACACGGTCCAGGTTTAAAGACGCCTCCTCCAACATGCAGCCTCTTTGGTCGTTGATCAACAAGACGTTCAATAACCTGGTAATCGATCAGTGAACGATACAAGCTGAGAGGGAGGTTAATGTTTTAGTACACAAGGTCAGTGGAGTTCCAGAAAAGGTAACTTTGGCTGCAACTTTCTCCTGTTACTTCCTGTCCTGTTTCTTCCTCTCACATGAGCAGACAGCGTCGCCCGGTCCCTCGGCGGTTTCTGTCTCCTTCACTCGTCCCCTCTCCTCCTCTCCTTCCTCGCTGTTCAGGATTAGTTTAGTTTACGGGGAGATGGTGGAACTTCTTACGATGGATCTGAGGAATCGTCCCTCCCGAGCAGACAATCCTCTGTCCTGCTCCATCTGGTGAATTTGGATGGAAGTATGTCACCAGGCTTAAACCGAACCCTGTAATAAGTAACACAGTCTGTCTGTCTGTCTGTGGCCGGCGGAATAGCTTTTGGTTTCTATTGTGTGTTACTGTCCAGATGGACAGTTGTGTAGTAATCTGCTGCACTTCCTGTTTACAGACAGGTAGTGCTATAAACTGGCTAAATATAACCGCGGCTCCATGGCGAGGCAGCACAGCTTGTGCAGACGCGGATTTAAACGTTTCATGCTATAACACAATGGCCCGGGATTAAAGCAAATTAAATAAAAGTTGCAGTTCAGTCTAATGGTTGTTTTCATTATGGATTAATCTGCTGCTTATTTGCTTTGAATACTTGATTACATTTCGAGTCCGAGGCGGTTTCCCACCGCCCGTCACAGAGGACTAAAGGAGCGTTTAAACCGGTGACGTGCTGCAATTGAATTTTTTGTTTTGTTTTGTACCATCACCACTTTAAATTATTGCCTTATGTGCAGGTTTGCAAGCCTACAGTAAAAAAAACAACACACACTATTCTCCCCCCGAGATCCTCCGAAACAACAGCAAGCAGCTTGTACAGTACATTGTACTACACACACACACACACACACACACACTGCTGCACACTGTATACAGTTCCATAATAAAACACTTCAGTGTGCAGTTATACCTTCAGCTTTTTCTAGGTCAAGTGAATAAATATCTTTCATATTCCTTAAAGCAGCAGACAATAGAGGGAGGGGGGGGGAGAGAGAGAGAGAGAGAGAGAGAGAGAGAGAGAGAGAGAGAGTTCCTCTTCAGTTTTTACAGAAACCCCGAACTTTCCTTGAGGAACGTAAAAGTTGAGGTCTTGCCCGCCTGTCAGGTTGTGGGGACGAGGGTGTCAATAAAAATGTTACACCGGAATTGACGTGCTGGCAATAAAAGCTCTGCACTGTCATTCTGTTTCAGCGTCTGTGTGCACGCAGTCACCGAGACCCTCACTGGTTTCTTTCTTCTGCTTCTTCACCCCCCCTCCCCGATCCCCCCCCCCCTCCCTCTAAAACCCTTATAACATCCTCTGGATTTAAAAGGCTTAAATGTCAGTCTCATGATATCAGTGTCATTCAGATTAAGCGCCTTAAATACGATGTAAATGTAAAAATGTGGGCCAATGAGTGGGCACCGTTCAATCCAATTAGCTGTAATGAAGGCATTCTCAAGGAATCTCCAGAGGAATAATTTCTAATCATTTTTTTTTTCCGTGGCTTATTGGCTATTACACACAGGCGGAATATATTCCAACTTCATACAGAAATTTTCAGAGATTTTAGTCTGGGGTTTTTTTTTTTCTTTTCCTCGTAACAGTGTGTGATTGGAATACGGCCAATTGATTTAGTAGCTCGAATGAGATCTTAAGTCAGACGATATGTCAGTTTCAATTTGAGATAGATACAGGAGAATATAGTTAAACTCTCCTGTTCTGCTCCTATTAAAACTTGACTTCTGTCCCCGTTCATGTGTTCAGGCTCCGATTTAATCTGATGTTCTCTTATCATAGTTTCTTTAACGACGTCACGCACCGGTCGAGTGGTTGTCTACAACCAGCGAGCCACTACAGCAGATGGAGAAGAACAACAAACAAAGGAACGACGAACATAACGTTAAAAATACAGAATATTACTGATTCATATTTTCTATGTAAAAAATGACCTATTTTACAACGACTTCGACTCCTGTTGTCTTTTCTTTCCCTTCTGTCTCAGTCACGTGACGAATAATGAAATTGTCTCCCATCTTGCTGGAGTCCCACGGAAACCATGACCCACGGGAATCCTTGAAAACTTCTGGTTCGAATGCATTTCAAGAGAATGAAGTCACAGATCATCCGGAGCGTTTAAGAGACCTTCGGCAGTTTATTTCTGCTAGTGGTGAAACGTGACAAATATATTCCAGGACGCCTGGTTGAGTATTTGATACGTTTTACGGCTCATTAGAAGTCAAAACACTGTGAAGCAAGTAATACTACACACTATATTTCTAGAAATGTGTAATGCTACGATCTTTTTCTTCTCCTCAACAGGCCAAATGGAATCAGAATTAGGATTTTCAAAATAAAATGTTCCAAAGATATTGCTGCTCCAATCACATCTTTATTTCGAGCATTATAGCAATAACAACGCAGTATAATGTATGTTTATATGTCCGACGTTACTTCTCTCTCTCTGTTTGTCAATCAAGGGATACATTTTATAAACTCTGGATATGAAATTCAAAATAAGACGCAGCACACAGGAGTAGGGCATCTAACAAACCTTAATCCTTATTTGTCTTTCACATAATTGCAGTTAAGTACAAAATTGAAAACAGAAGAAGATAAAAACGCTAACCGCCCTGGAGGAGCAACATCTGGCCACGCTCAGATCTCATGCACAGCACACTGCAGAAGATTTACTGTTTGTGAAATTGGTGAGGCATCGCAAGTATGTTTGGAAGCGAAGGAGACGTGCTCTAAAGTCGGGGCTGCGTCACTCGGGGACATCGGTAGCCGTCTCACGGTAGGTCGGGGTCACGGGTTGGCGGTGTACGTAGTCACCGCCGTCGCTCTGAGTCATCGTTCAGCCAACGGTCTGCATGATACAGGAACAGCAGATCGGGCCAGTCGGAGCGGAGGAGGAGCCGGCCAGGGTTCTTCATGGCGGATTTAAAAGGTTCTAAAACC
>CAAKHC010008676.1:5864-16600 GCA_901007825.1 Macroramphosus scolopax | reverse complement strand
CAGGCAGCAGTATAAACCTGTTTTTTTTGTTCTTTTACAGTAACCTTGTGTTTGCTGACAGCCTGTGAAGGATGAGTCAGTTTAGAATTCACCTTCGCCAGAAAGTCCTTTAAGGCCACTTAATGAAGGATGTCGGAAGATTATTCACGTATTTGTAATCAACACGTCCGATAATAAATTCAACGAGAAACAATAAGTCAAATTCTGTTGTTTTTTTCTTCATTATACAACATGATTTTGTTACAATGAAGAATTAGCAAAATGGCATATTGGTCGAGCAACATGCAAATCGTGGGAGCTGCAGCTTTGTTTGCATGTTGTTCAGCCCTCACATCCTGCAGCAAACCTGAGAGAGACATAAGAGAATTTGATTTCTTTTGTTTTTCCTTGAACGCTTACACAACCAGAGAAGGTCAGGCAGTTTTGCTTGTTCCTGACATTGCAACAGCGACGCTTAATTAATTCACATCAAATGAAGTTTCCTTGTGGCTTTTTTCCTTCTTTCGTTTCGTGACATTTTGCTTGTTTCGTTCTTCTATAACCTTTATGTCTGCGTTTGCTTTCGATGTTTGATGACGTCAATGAAGCGGTTTAACCGGAGAGAAGAGAGTTGGTAATAATATGCCGGTGACCCTTTTCAAAGTGCTTTCGTTCGTTAATTGATTTAGTTGATGTATATGTGTTTAGAATATTTGGTTAAGTGTGAAAAATGGACGACTCAGTCACGTTGACCACAAGTCTTTTGAAGCCCGACCTAACAGAAGGACCTCGTTTGAAACAGTATATTTCCATCATCAGGTTGATATTTACAGTCAAGCCACCTTGTAGTTTCCTCCCAAAAGGATTTTTTAATCCCATCATAATCTCTGTATTTCACTTGTGCATTTGGCAGAAGATTGTCTCAGATTTGGCAATGCGACACTTTGCATGTAGATTAAAAGACGATGTGACATTGTAACTACACAACTGTGGGCTGTCTCTGTCAGGTTTGTGCGTTTCTGTGTGTGTGTGTTGCCTACAGGTGACTCATCGTACTGCAGATGACCACAATGTTTTTTTTCTGCTGCTTGAGCGTTCTGAGCTCTCTTCCCTCTCCTATCATTCTCATTTTCTCACTCTCTTTCTTCGCTCGAGTCGTGTGTTTCCCTCTTTACACCCGTTATATATCTCTTTCCACTTCTGCGGTCCTTAGGCGTTTGCAATCCGCTATCCCCAGATCACATAATGCCCCATCCCGCATTATTTTGTCTGGGCGGCGTGGAAATGAGATGCAAAAGAACATTAACATTTTCGGGGACATTTCGTACACATCTCTGTGTTTTGTGAGCCACGTTGCGCATGAGGAAGCTGATCACCAGAAGCAGATAGTTCATCCAAGCCCAGGTATAATGTGCCATAATTTCATGTTTCGATCTGATTGGCATGGTGAGCGTCACAGAGAGGGGTGGGGGAATTGGCTGGTGGCAGAGAGGGAAAATAAAAAAAAAAAAAAAAAAAAGGGAGAGAGGGGGGATAATGATGATGAGGGTGATGATGAGGGGCTGTGAGCCGAAACAAAGTAACAATGAAAAAAAAAAAAGGTGAGGATCAATTTGTGCCTGCCACCTCATTTCCAGCTTCCCCTCTCCCCCCTTTTCTCTCCCCCAGTGTCAAACTCACATCAATCATACATCCATTTACCCCATCTCCCTCACAATTACAGCCTCTCCTCCGTCTCTAGTCCTCTCCTTCCCTGTCATCTGCATCCTGTGCCACATCCAGCGTGAATGATTTTCTATATTTAAAATCCTGACAAACATGTATTCTCTGTTTGAGAACATGCTTCTAAATGTTGTCCTTGCTGAGAAATCCGTTAATTGAATAAAAAAGGAGAGGAACCCGTAATATCTCCTGGCAGAAGCGCGCACGTTCTAAATCTGGTTGCTGGCTAAAAGGAGCACAGTGTTTTATGTAGATAGATTATTTACATCTGTTTAAATGGAGGAAGATGACGTTAAAATTTGTTCTTTGAATACGTCTTACTAGTTTGCACAAGATCATTAAATACAACTTAATTACTGAATTATTATTCACATGTGCAGTGTGGCTCTCAGTGTGTTTATGCCTTTAAAGAAAATGAAGTAAAATTGTGTTTATTATTTATTTATTTTTCTGTCCAATAATCCTGTAAATACAATAATGTAGCTATTCCTTTATTTTTTTCATGCTGTATAAGAAAAGGAAATAAAAGATCATTGTAGATAAAGCTAATCTAATCTCTCTCTCTCACACACACACTACACACACACACACATTTACATTATAATTACCCCTGAGCCTCTCTCTGGGTCCCTGTGGGGCCTCAGGCTGAAGACGGTCTCAGAAGAGTCCCAGTTGTCCCATTGAGGGGATCATTAGCTTGGTTAGAGTAATCCACAACAATCTGTGTGTGCGAGGGTTCACACGCATGTGTGTGTGTGTGCGTCTGTGTGTGTCATGTGTGTGTTCATGCGTTAAGCGGCTGTTAAATTGACTCCGCGGCCTTTGGTGTCGTCGACATTAGCTTTATTGGTTTGATCTGAAAAGTTATTTAGTGACAGCTGGGATTTTCCCTCCCCAGGGACGAAGCTGCTGACGATTCATGATAGCCGACATGAATGGAAGGGAAATAGGCGTTAAATTGAAAGACCGGGACAACAGCGGTAAAAAAACAGGCCTGACTTTATTGAAAAAAAAGGTCCTAGAAGGTTTTCTGAAATTATTTATTGTATATGTTTTTAATATTTATATATCACACATAAAGATGTCTCATTGTATTAACTTTGATCTAAAATAATATTTAGAAGTTAAGCTAATTTAACTGTGATAAAACATAATGTAGAAGACTTTCTTTTGTAACAATAAAAATATATTCTTTTATACACAAGTTGTCATGAATGAAATCTGGCTCAGCTTCAGAAATACACCTGCTTGTTTGATTGACCGGTGGTTTGTAAATGTAGTTAGTCTTCACTGTTTTTACCACACAACTTGCAGAATCAGTTTATAGGACAGAGAAAGTGTGTCAGGGTTTTTGCGTACTCTGCGTCAGGGGCACGTCCGCACGGGTTTCAGCAAAATTGAGGCCCAAAAGCGGGTCTGAGGTCAAACCCCGACCAAAACTGTTATTTCCCTCATGTACGTTTGTGCTTTTTAAGACGTTTGAAACGCAGGAATGGGATAACGATTATATTATATGTCAGGCAATAAAGCATGAGAGGCAGTTTAAATGAATGATCCACACGGCCACGGAGAAACAGAAACAATCAAAAAACATCGGAAATAAATGCTGACAACGTGTTATTACACTGTTCTAAGTAAAGGAGCTATGGGGCCGAATCTGTACTGAGGCCGGCATTCAACCAGGTAGACTGACTGACTTTACTTTATTAGGTTATACTCCTTTATGATGATGTTTTACCTTTCACCTTTTAAGGTGATAATTATTAAAATAGACATAATCTAATTGAGGTTTTACTTTAAGTGATTTAGGACCCTCAGAAAATTATATTTTCTTTGATTGATGTCTTCCTATTAATATTTCTGAGAGGAGAGAGACGGTAAATAAAAGTTTTTGTTAAAGTCGAGGATAACTTGGTCAGACACTTTTGTTTACTGTAGCGTCTCGTTCTGCCTGATGATGTCCGGGGATAAATGCCATTGAACTGCAACCCCGTCCTGTTTTTGGGTTCGTAGGCCCAAATCGAAGATCCAACTCGACTCCTTCCTTTTGTTCATCGCTGACTCTCACCAACAGTCGATGGAGCGTCTTACTCAGATTTTGCCATCGAACCCTGTAGTTCTAAATCAAAGAAACTCCATGCGAAGTAAAGATTTTGTTCTCCGCCCAAGGTAAAGTGATGACTCCTCACACTGGTGGTCTGATGACACAATCAGTTATCTGGGCGGGGTGCAAAATGTTTGCAACACCCAGTACTTCATGACTTTTATAAAGACCCCTCAGATAAAACACAGAGGTCCGGACCCCTGGGTTCAGGGTTCATGTGCCGAGTTTAGACCGCAAACAACTGCATCGTATTGTCAGATGTGCCTCTAGACTCTTTGAACAAATGTGACCAAGCCAATCAGCAGTCCCTCTCTTCCTTTGTCTCTTGTGTCTGCCTCTCATTCCTCCTCCCTCTGCCATTTTCATCCAAATGCTGTTGTTTGGAAAAAAATTATCCTCCCTGTGCACTCTCCCTGGAAAAGAGACAGGAGTAAAGGGGCACACAGTGGGGAGAGGGAGTGAGGGCAGCTGATTGCTCCTATTGTTTAAGAGTGAGGCTTGCAACCTCTCAGGGGATAATTGGCACACAAGCAGGGTAATGTGTTTGGACGGGAAAAAGGGATGTGAAAGAAAAGGAAAAATGACAGAATGATGAGGATCAGTTGAATTTAAACATTTAAATGACTGTGAAAAAACAACGTGCCATTCATGAAATCAAGAATATTTATAAATGCGCAGGTTTGTCACTCAAGTGATATCACGCAGTTTGTCCTGAATGGGGGAGAGATTTTATTTCCATGTTTCAGTGTGAGGACGACGAAGCCCTTAAAATGAAATTGCCCTTTAGTTTCCCTGACTTTGATGGAAAAAAAATAAAATGCTATCACTGCATTTTACTTTGCTATAAAAACAAATGTTGCTTTAAATATTAATATATATTGCCTTAAAATCTTATGTTAAACTTATAAGAAAACAGCCTAATTTAAGCCTGTACAGCTGATATAATTATGTTTTTTTAACATAATCTAATGGTTTGTTATCCAGGAAATGTATATCTCCAAAATATCCGCCGTTATAAACACATATAACATACAATACACTTTCCTTTCTGGGTGTTTGCCAGAGCAGCACTGCCACCGTTTCCCCGTGTTCTGATTCTATTTCTTACTCTCATTTCTATCTGCATGTGTCCTTTGTTTCCTGTTAGTCAAGCGCTTTCTTTCAAAGGGCTTGATGGGAAGCAGGTGTTGAAAGTGCTTTTTGAATAATCCTCACTTGACTGGAGGAGAAGAAACGTCCAAAGCAGCAGAGAAACAGCAGGTTTAATGTTAAGGATATGATCATATTGAGATATGTTGGCAACAGTCTGCCCCCCCCCCAGATGATTATCAGGAGCATCGTGTTTTTCAAACCCGTAGGACCATGAATAAACAACAAAACACAGGGCAGGTGATGCAGAAATCCTGCCCATGCAAGGGTGACCTTTAACCAGCAGGATGACGTGAACATCACGCAGCGCAGATTGCATTGTGAGGACTATCAACCGTGTAATATTATCTGAGAGGAGCTTGCTTTACTGCGTCATCAAAGCGAGCCCTGCACATCCCTCCGTATGTCTGAGTCTCTATTTCATATTCCAGTCACAAGCCGAGTGGTGCAACTGCTCGAAGGCAACGATTTGGTATTTTTAAATTTTTGGGGGCTTGATAAGTTTCGTGCCTTGAGGTCTGTCTGGGATGGGATGACTGCACACGGAGAACGTGCATGCTCAACGCGCTCATAATCGTTTTTAGCTCAATGCCCGTGATGAAACAGGAACAGAGGTAAAAAAAAAAGAATAGAAACATCCACATTCAGGTAGCAAGTATGCGGTAGACGCTCCAAGCATCTTTCAGCGTGCCTCCGTCCGTGTGTGTCGACATTATGTGTGCGTGTGCTACAAATTAATGTACTTGTAAGACTATAATTTGTGATATTATTTTATGCAAGTGTGTGTGTAGGTGCGTGTGTGTACAGTGTGTCTAAATTGGAAGGCTGTAATTAAATGCGTAGACCTCTCCACTATCTCCTCCTCCAGCCAGCACCAGTGACGCACAAACCGCAGCACAGCCATGAGTCATCAGGCCCCCAGGATCACCACCCCTCCTTCTATCTCTCTATCCCTGCCTCCATCCACCTCTACACAGCTCTCTATAACCCTCTCTTCCTCTCACTACACATTCCTATGTCCCACTCTTTCTAAATTACCCACCATTCCTCCTACCCTCCGGCATGCACACGACACGAGCCGCAGCTTTTCCCTATGCAGTCCTTGAAATTCGTGCTCAATTTCCACCTCAATCCGACACGCTCCTGTTTATCTCTCAACATCTCAACTACACCCCCACCACCGTCCCTCTTTATTCGATCTGTTTTTACCCTCTTTATCTCCCCTGTTAACCTCTCCACGCCCACCCGAGAACCGGTGGGTTATAAAGTTTGCCACAGTTGCAGGCAGACGAGCAACAGAAGGCGGCACTGGGAAGGAAGGAAAGCAGAGAGAGGTAGTTTTGTGAGAGACATACAGTAAGAGACAGGCTTGAATCGTGAGGAGAAAAAGAGTGGGAGCGGCGGGAGAGGCGACGAGCAAAAGAGCAGCAGTGGCGGTGCGTGCGTGGAGTGGAGAAAGCTGTGAGCAAGTGACTGGAGACAAGAGAGAGCGAGAGCATGACATTTGCCACCTGGTGTCCTGAATCATTATCTGACTCATGCTAATATCTTATCTTCTCAGCCAAACGCACAAAAGCACACACACGAGCCGGCACACGCCGGTAGGAATTTTAAAAAGCTCGCACAGTGGGAGTGAAAAGCAGGATTTTGAGTGTCAGACGGGGTAAGAAAAGAAGTCTGGAGGCACTGGAGAGTAAAACACTCAAAGGACAGAAAAGAGAGTCTCTCTTGACAGTCTGACGAAGTCTGAGACGCATTTAAAGGGGAAAAAAGAGGATTTTTCATTTTTATCCCTCTGATTGTTTATGATAGGAGTAGGAAGGGAGAGCATATTAAATGTATGACTCATAAACGTGTGTGCCCCACCAACGCCCTGCAGACGGTAGCTTCCACTGCTGCAGGGATAAAAAAAGGCAATTTCGTGCTTTACTTGATGTGGTTATCCAATTAGTTACACTAAACATGTGGCTAAGCGGATGTATGCCAATATGCTTCTGTTCCTGATTGATGTTTTATCCCTGGAAGAGCCTTCACAAATATATAGCAAAGCTGTCTGATGAAATATTACGTTTTGAGTGCAATAGTTTTTGTATTCGGCATTAGTTGTTTCAGTTTGACAGAGGGGATCAAGCGCCATTATCCTCTGAGCTGACAGTGATAAGTCAAGGTATTTTGCTCACAGATGCTGTAAGCTGTGTGTTCATTAACAAAGCCATGCGGCTCGGTTGGACAAGGATTTCCCAAAGTGCACGTATTATTTATTATCTTGTTACAACATGTGCACATTAATCAGGTGTACATCCTGGACGTTCCTGATAAAGCCGCCACCTGAATGAACCAAAGGACGGTGCACGTCTTTATTTCTTATTTTTATTCCAGAAGCACACCAGAGATTTTTTCGTAAAAACAATAATGAAACACTCCTCCAAAAATAATGAATAAATTTGCATCTGGAGCCATTTATGTGAAGACAGCAATGCCTTGTAAATTATTTTGTCCCATCTCTTTGAGTACTGAAGCTTGTGTCTGGTAACAGGGACACTGGTTGCATACATATGTATAAAGCACAACACAGTTCTCAATTTAGCAACGATAATTCAAAATCCCGGCCTTGCAGTGGGCGAGTGACTCAACATTATGGCACTAGATACTACTCCAGTGGAGTACTCCACATTTATTTCAAACATTTGAAATATTTATGCCACGAGTTTGGATGTTGCCTAAAGCAAACTTTGAAGAACACAGACTGTTAATAGCCCATGAGAGTTAAGCTGACAAAAAAGATATGCATAGCGAACGATCTCGGTCGGCGATAACATCAATGTTTGTGGGTTTTAAACGATCGCCTCTAGCTGCACAGCCTCATTTCTCTCTGCCTCAGCTCACCAGAGTAGCTACACAAACATAGTAATACACAACAAGTACATGTGCTGAAATAAAACTATATTTTCAGATGTGAAATGTCTCCTGAGCATATCTGAATGTAATGATAATAAGATCATCTAAGAATGTTCTTGCCTTCTGTTAAGGATGCTGCTTGTTCGAAGGCTCTGTTAAGAATTGAATCGCTCTTTCCTCTCCTGACTATAACATCGTGTCTTTATTTAAAACGTGCTCTCCTTCAGCCTAAGTGGTGACCTGCTGTGAGGAAAAACAGCAGAAATACAGAACTGTGCTTTTTCTATATGTTGTTAGGTTAGAAGGACACATATATTTGATCTTATCATCAAGACAAGACAGCCTGGTAGTTATGATGCAAGCTAGAACATAGAAATACAATTAGTGTGATTGGATCATCTACGACTTAAAGACAAAAAATAAACATGCAAAGAAATCTTGTATATTTAACGATTCGTCATACACAACTTTCTAAAATCCAATCTATATTTAAATGAGAAGATATGACACACAGCAAGTAAGGATTTCTGCAAAAAAAGAAAAAAAAAAAAGAGCAATTAACGCGGTTCAGTCACGTCTCCCAATATCCAACGAGACTCAAGCTTACAACTCAACCGGCTCTATTTCCCAGCGATGGAATGTAGAAGGTTTAACTCGGTCGGAGTGCACCTTCTCCTACCTACAGCTGCAGCTTGCCAGGGATCTGTTCTCTTTATTGCCCTGGACCCCTCCTGGCTCCTTGCCTGTGATGACTGCTGATGTTCCTACAGGCTTTCCAGTACTGTCATGATATAAAAAAATAAAAAAAACAAAGGTGTGAAACATTATTGTCATTGGAGATAGCAGCGTGTACATGTTGCAAAAGTCAATGACAGTAATCGAAAAACAAATTAAATCGAGAGTACATATAAACACGGGTACACCGATTCATGACTCAAACAGTGAGCCTCATTCATAGAATATTTCATCTCATTCAGAAAATGTGCACAAATGAATGATAATCTGTCTTTACAAAAGACATTTTGGCACATTGAAGTAGGCAAAACACAGGTGTAAATAATGAAAATTGCTGTCCGACTTCCTTTCAGCCGTATTGGTTTCATGGTCCCTGTGTTGTTCATGCTGGCTCACTGTCGCGCTGTCATGGCTTACTGGGAAGCTTGAATGGAACAGATCCATTGTTAACATTGTTAGTTTCACCTCGGCTGTTCCTACTAGAGAAAATCCAAATGTCCTCTATGAACAAGACCAATAGATTCTTTTCCTGTGCGCATATCTTTGTGAATCAGTTGCATTCACTGTATTATAAACAGCAATCAATGAAGAACAATCCACTTGCATTAATGAATGTATGATACCTAGCGAACAAGAAGTAGCTTGTAGCTTGTCATTACACTTTGCATAACACAGAACTCCTTAGACCTGTCATCTTTTTGTATACAGACATATACACCGTGTAAATATTTTAGTTTAAAAGATTCCTGAATTATCCACAATTAACAGAGTGTGAAGAAATATTAATTTTTATGTGTTATCTTTATATTGCGTTGCAGAGCTAGCTACCACAGTCATGCTAACAGCTAGCCGAAGCTAAAGGGGATGATTTGTTTTGAACGTCTGTCCTCATGTTGACTTCTCCTGACTGGCTCAAGAGAGTAGAGATGAGTCACAGTCGAAAGAGGCAGAAACAAGGATGATTCATACCGGGAAAGTATGTATTCATAGAACTTTCTGGAAAAGGTAATCAGTAATACAGTGAATCAACGTTACAGGGATTTAGGGCACTTAGCAGTTAGAAAAATATTCGTAGTTCCTTACCTTGTTTTAGTGGAATGAGAAGCAAAAAAAGTATGAAGCTTCAGAAACTATCCCTGTTTGGTGAACTTCATTAGGGCCCGAGCACCAACTGGTGTGAGGCCCTATTGGATTTCTATGAATTCTTCTTCTCTGAAATTAATCGCTTATTGGGTTTCCTTAACATGCTCAAAAAGTGATGGAACTTTGCAGACGCATCCGGCCTTGTGAAAATGTAAGTGTTTTATGGGTTTGGTACATGAGTGTTCAAAAATGCCTCGATAGCGCCACCTAGAAAATTTCAAAACAAGGTCCCCGGACGTGGGTTTCACCTAGACACACGAAACTTGGTAGGTATATTTATCATGCCAAGACGCTCAGAAAAGTGTGACTGCCCTTCGCTTATACCCAACAGGAAATCCGCCATTTATTTTGCTGTTTTTTTTTGTTATTTACCCCGGTTGTACTTGAACTCCTCCTAGGGATTTCCAGCAATCATCTTCAAACTAGGTCCAGGTACAGAAGAGGGCTTGGCGAGGTTAGATTGGAAAGCGTTACGCCGCCATCAGTTGTGATCATTCGTCATCAAAAATCGATCAGTTAAAACTCGGCTCCACATGGTTGGACCTTCATCCAACCTCACATGTTTGATAAGAGTCCCGACCTGAACACACTTGATTAGAAATATTGATTATCAGTCATAGCGCCATCTAGTGTTGACAGGAAATTACTTCTTCGTGGCTAATTTAATTGAAAATGCATCGTCCTAATCTTCATCGTTCCAGTAAAACATTAGCTGTAGCTTTGAGAATATGGTTATGAATTCCACTGGTATATTTGATTTCTTTTTTCTTCCCCGTCTGCCCATTTCTAGTATTATGTAGCTTTCTTTGTCCATAATATGCTACAAAAACAAGCTTTGTAAACAATGGTTTCAATTATTCCCTGCTCTGGCTTGAGTCCTCACAGTAACAAGTGATAAGGCTCTCCCAATTTTTTTTCTGTAATTCTATAATACTCCTGGATGTTCCAAAGTGCTGCAAAAATAATCCTGGAGCACCGACTCTACACTTATTCTGTGGGAGCAAAA
>CAAKHC010008674.1:2943-19736 GCA_901007825.1 Macroramphosus scolopax | reverse complement strand
TTATTTCCCTGTCCAAGTGTTTCCTGTGTCTGTCTGTGTGTGTTTATGTAGGAACTCTCACTCACTCCTGATTTCTCTCACCTTCTATTAACCAATCAACCAAAAATGATATCTTCTGTTGCTCTGAGTGCATTGATTTCTCATATTTCATATTTTTCCTTTTGCTCTACCAGCACTCATCAGATTTCCTGGTGCCTCCCGGATCATATCAGCCCTTCCTGCTTCGCCTGTTTGCTCATTTAACCCAGATGTGGTATCGCTCAGGAGGTAGAACGGCCATCTAGCTTGAATCCCGGCTCCTCCAGAGGTCCTCCAGACACCGCTATAATATTAGCGTAGTATTGAAGGTGAGGGCAGCTGTACAGTATATCTGATTAAATATGTTTTAATGCCACTGCAGCTTACCTTATACAGGGTCATTGCTACATGCATACATTCGTTCATTCAGCGCACTCAACCTGCAGCTTTTCAAGCACTCTCGACTGGAGTGAAAACTGGAGGATTGCCACTTTTCCTAGCCCCCGTTCAGAGTGCTTTCCTGCTCTTTCTCAAATTGATCTGAACTGTAAATCTCTTTGATAGTTAGAATAAGTGGATTTGCATTGAGAACATTATCCAGGCTGGTCAAGTTTATGTGTGTGTGTGTGTGTGTGTGCGTGTGTGCGTTATCTTTTCACTGCATCAGTTTCAGAAAAACAGCTGTCGGGGATTCTTTGTGTTGGGAAGATGACTCGGTGCAAAGAACGCCCATCTTATTTGTTTCAGTGTCTTGGGGAAGGATGGTGTCAGATGTGACATGAATGAAAAGAGTATGACCCAGGAGAAATAAATCATCAATAAGAAAAACAGCACGCCATTTATCTCGCTGAGAGCCGACAGTTTATCACACAGTGAGGCGCCACAGTGATCAATGCTGCTATTTGCCATTTCAGTCAGTTCGACACTGGCCTCTGGACTAATGCCACAGAGACTCATTGGGTCTCCGCTCTGCTTCATATCTGCCTTTTCCCCGCCTGCAGGTCTGCAGAGGCTTCCAACCTTTTGTACGACAAAAAGAAAAATTCTTTTATAAGCCAGATCTGATCTGAAATAAAAGACTACATTTTAGCCGCCGTGGACAAGTGTGCATCATCTTGAATAATTTATGACTCCGAGATTAAATCTAAACAGGTGCACTAAGGAAACAGAATCATCCAACACAAAGCAGTCATGGATGTAACGATTATTACTTTCTTAGTTTGATTAAAATGTTTTTCTTTCTTAATTTTTATGTGTAATGTTTTTATCCCTTGGCTGCACGTTAACCAGATACCTGTGCAGAGACAATATCCAAGTCCTACTTTAACTTGACATGTGTCAATAACAGCCAGATGATTGGACCTATTGTGCTGCACCGTGGCCACACAGGCCGGCAGTCAGTGTGTTAGTTAGACAGACAGAGTGAAAACAAGAGAGGTAGACAGACAGTTGAGCTGGAGGCTGCGCCAGATGCACTTACTCATATCCACCTACACACAGCTGATCCTGGAGGATTATCCTCTTGTCAACCCCCCGACCCCCCTCCTTTGCTTTGTTCCCTCCATCTCTAGCATGAATGAGTGATTTATTACTAAGAGACACAATCATCTGTGGATGGATCGTGCCTTTTTTTTTTATCAACACGAAACGCGTCTTAAACGTTCCCCGGTAAAAACAAATACATACGCAGAACAAAATCAACCAGGTTGACTGTGGAGGCTTTTCATTAAAATGCCATGAAGTGATGGATCAGGAAAACTGACCTACACTTGAACCCTTTTATTACAGATCTGGTGAGTAATGACGAACAAAGAAATCGTTAAAAAACCTCCAATTCCCAATGTAATTAAAACAGCTGTCACATCCTGATATAAGACCTGTATATTTGGGGTATATTGGCCCCTTGGTGAAGTAAAATTAGTAATTCATTATTAATTATTAAGAGAGCAATTTCCTGATGTTTCACCACTTGTAGCTAATTGCTATGAATGATATAACGTCAACATTCAGCCAACCTGGCTGGTGTGAATGACTAAAAGCCTCTAACTGATTTGCCAGGTGCTATTTAAAGATTCACGAGCAAGCTGTGATGGGTAGAACATGAATCCTGTAAATGAATGTTCCTCACTACACATCAGCGGGGCACGCAGGGTTGTGCATTAACACATCCTTTCTGCCAGCTGCAAGACGGAAGGGTTAACCCCTGTGGCTTCTATCCCCTATTACAACCTAATTGGGTCTTAATGGGAAATTCAAGACAGACTGGGTGGCGCTGCCCCACCAGAGCAGCAGAGAGAGCGGTGTGTAATGCCCAAAGCAATGACGAACTCAATCACTGGGCTCAACGTAAGAAGGCCGTAATGGCAAACAAAGCCAGAGGGTGTTACAGGCTGACTGGATGATGGCTGCCCTTTTGTTTTCAATAACATGACAGCCATTAGGATTGTCCAGATGTCACATGCCCAGACATGGAGCAATTCTGCATCATGTTGTACAACAGAATGGAATTGCACATTAATAGGGGAGGGGGGGATCATGCAGTTATGTGAGCGGCAATATGATGTGATTAAAAGATATGGATTCCATGGCTTTTGCACGGAGCGCGACTGAATGCGTTTACTCGATATTACACCGACATAGCAGTTGAGCTATTAACCAGTGAGGATTACAATAATGGTTCGTGACAAGACCGAGAAGACAAATCTCGTGCATGTTTCAAGAAAAAGGTTAACCACAGTCGCCCTGCTCTGTTCGGTAGTACAGTAGATACCCATGGCAAGGTGCCCGAGAAATAAGTGAAAATTACTTAAAGGGTAAGTATATTGGCATTTGCCCTGTCATAATCCTTGGTAGATGTGTGTGTGAGCCACAGATCAAAAACAGGGCAGAGCACTGATCAAAAGACTGGAAGCTACCAGGAGATAGTGAGGAAAAAAGGAAGCGCAGGGGTCAGCCCAGTGATGTTGGCTAATTAGCCAGGCTCTCCAATCCAGTTTAATTAGCAAGCAGGACACCAGCCAGCCAGCCAGCCAGCCTCTGTTAATGATCAGCTTGGCAGGGTGAAGCTGAGCAGGGTTTCCCAGCAGACAGGTGGGGGGAGGACAGCAGAGGTGGATGGTGCTAAATAAGAGGGTAGCACACACTGATTAGGCCAAGAAATGTATTAGAACAAAATTATACCGACATAAATAATACGACAGGGAATCTTTCAAGATCACATAAGAATCCAATGATTATGTTCCAAAAAAAAAGATATGCTTCATCCCGATTGTTCCGCCAAGTATTATGAGACAATATAGCCTTGAACAGATGGCTCATTGCTGTAACTGTTCACAGAATGTAGTTGTAAAATGCAAAGGAATTACTTGGGACTGATACATAGAACTTTACATTTCTACACAGTCTCAGTGTGCATGTGATCCCCATCAAGAAAGATGCTACTGTAGAGTCACCATCTTCCAATAAGATCATTAATAAATTCCCTAGGACGCCTTTCTCTAACTCTGATTATACTCCAATATGAATGAGTTTATATCTCCCAAAGTCAAAAACCCTCATGCTGGTACACCATGTCTCTGCAGGAAGCCGAGTGTAACCTTAAGTAAAATTCATGCCAACAGAGTGAAAAAAAAAAATATTATTTTCATTACAACCCAGCGAGACAAAGGCTGCAATCCGTTCCCGAGTGTTACCAAATTGCAATTCCCTCAAAATCAATCATCAGGCTGTGAAACAACAGCCATTTAAAAACAACTTTGTACTTCTGCCTGCAAGGATATTGAATGACCCGAGTGTAACAGTTATCAGAGAGGACGGGCAGCTAAAACTGTTGACCTGCATCCTACAGTGTCAGGAGAGGTCCACCTGGTGTGACGTCTGCAGCCTGTGAGAGAGAGTGAAAAGACTTATCACCGCTACATCTCGGCCATATATTTATTCTCTTATCTTGTACTCATCTGTTACCTACAGAACAGACAACAGGTAGATACATTGATGCTCGACGGTGATTAGATATTTCCTAAATATCTAGTGTCAGATGAGCATCAAACTCCGTTTCCTCCCTCTCTACTTATTACGTCCTCCCACTCGTAAAACTGTCCTCCCCTTTTCTCCCTGATCAGTGACATTTATAATGGGAGAGGCGGGCGGCTCTTCCTTTTAACAGTCCACGCTGTCATGAGATTAAACCTGTGTTTACGGTTATGCACACAACCGGATCCAAACACTGATTCACAAAAGGTGGGAAAAGTATGACACTTGCAGTATGTGTGTACGTTTGTCCGTCTCTTACATCAATACAGCTGCAGCGGAAGGTATTTTGTTTGCAAGATATTTAACGAGTTATACGCCGACTGAAAGGAGTAACGGGCAGTTTGGTCAATGTGTTATTGTGAAACCATAAAAGTTCAGTCTCGGTGCCTCTAATGTTTGCGGAGTCCAATTAGGAGAATGTACTACGGTGTAACTGCGGTGCTTGAGGTACTTGGATGATGCCTCCGCTGAAATGAAGAACATTCTTCTCTAAACCTTAATTGTTCTTTTAATTAAATACATACTTCAAAGCTTTATGAACCAGCTATCCTGGTGTGATTCGGGGGTTATTCTGTAAACTTGTAATAGAAGTATGTTTACGTAAATGAAACATCCCCTTATTCTGCTGCAGCCATTACTCACTCTCAGATATCAATAATGACACCATGGTAATATTTTGAGCCAAGCAAGGCAGCCAATCCTGTAAATATTATTGCATTGTACCCTTTCATTTATACTTCCCATGAAATTCATCACTTTTCTCCACCCCCTTGATTGAAAAACTGTCCCACTCGCACACATCGATTGCGCCTTAACTTTCCTCCTTTGAACGCACCGAGGCAGAAACCTGATGAAGACCCGTTTCATTGGCCTACAATAAAAGTTGTGGTTACCGACATGAGAATAGGCTTTGAAGCGTTATCATCTATCCAGATTTGAGGTGTTAGGGCAAGGGAGGGTTACTATTTTAGGGGTATAAATCTCCACCCTCATTCCTCTTGGCCTTTCACTAAGCTGCTGAGTGCTGAGAGGGAGGGCAGGTTGCCACTGCAGCTCACAGGGGGTTTTCCTTGCCGCGTGCTATCTGTCAACACACTTGTCTGCTGGCGGAGCTTGAAATAATAACCGACAGTTTAACTCTGGGCCAAAGCACTGACTTTCTATAATGCATTCTTTCACAAAATGATTCAGTTTAAGATAAAAAAATATATGAAATCCTCCCTTGTGCAGCTGTTTAAGCTGGTTTATCTGTCACACTATATTGCAGGCGAAGTCTGTCAAACATTGAAATGTTTTTTTTACTAAATTAGTGGACGTTAATGCAAACTGTGATATTATTTTGTTTGTGTCTGCCTTTAAGCTAAAACAGGATCTGTTCAAATCATAAGTAGAAAATCAACTGAGAACCAAGAAATCACACGTGGTGCCTCATGTGACGGAGTCAATGTTTCCTTTATACAATATCACATGGTTTCAGGTATTCGGGACACAGTTATCGAGTAAATTCATTCAAAGGCATCCGTCTATACCATTTATTCTGGTGGAAACTATTCATGTATAAACTTGGAGGAATGTTCCCAGTCTGAATATCCATTTCAAATCAGGTCCAGGACATTAAGTGGAAGTCAAGCGTCAATTAGCAGAAACAAAATTTGTGGCCTGAGTCAAGCTTGAGCTGGTATATTGCTTACTTTTGCATCGCAACATTAACGCTGCATCTAGAAGGAAAGAGATCTCAAAATGTCTTTTGTGCAATATAACAAGATGTTTATGCTACAAGTCAGAATGAAAGGAAAAAAGAAAGTTACGTCTTTGATAATTTAGTTTTAAAAAACAAAAAAATCAAGCAACATTTTTGCACAGTGCTACATACAGTATGCTACACATATTGAGCCGTCTACAATCTTCTCAGTCTCTCTCGTCTTCTCCCCTCTGCTCTGTGTCAACACATTCCAGCTTCACTTTCACTGAATTTCCCCACATGACCGCTGAGCCAATCATGGCTTCCAGCCTTGTACTTGTTATTTTTAACAAGTCGAATGAAGTGATCTTGACGAGGAATCACGATTCAAAGTTGAGATTTGGTCATAAGTCCTGAGAGGCTCTGAGCACCGAGAGGCCTTCAGCAAACTCTCCTGCCAGCCTCTATACAGCTGGAGACTAAAGTGCCTGCAGTTACAAGAGCACACACAAACATGGGACCTGCAAAGACGTGTTCATTTGCAAATGCAAACTTATTAGCATGATCGGGCGCACACGGTGTGATTGACACCAGGTCAGTAGAGGACAATGGCTGGTAACATTGTCTGCATGATTTTATTTCTTCTTAGCTGATTTTCTCCAACACACTAACAGGTAGAAACAAATGAGGGGTACGGAGCTGGGGATTTTAGTCATGTTGCAAATGCCAAAAGCCAGAATAAATTGGCTTATCAGATGTAGGCCATCTGTCGGGTGCTTAATTATTAAAACAACTTCACAAGATGTGTTACACAAAGTTCTCTAATACCCAAAGTCTTGCCAGAGTCTTTTTCACTGCAATTAGCCGTCTGACAGCGGCAGTGGTTTTCGCTGCTCAACTCTGCTTTCTTCGGTCTGCAGATTTAACGAAAGAAAAGTTAAGTTTTCGTCGATGCATTAATTGTAACGTCTGTATGCATTAGGGGATCTCGAGCGTGGACTGCAGGAGCAGATACTTTGTCTCCTTGAGGCTTGTGCTGTGGTGCTGTATCACGTAGCGAACATCAGGCGAACGGTCGTGTCTGCTGTGAAAAGTCTTTGTGTGGGAAGAAGAGAAGATTATTTATCGTGTTTAAGTCATAACCTGATCAAGTGATTTTTCCAAATTAGAGACATATAAACCAAAACAGAAAAGTATGTAGAACACAAAGAAATCCAACTAATCTATTTCTATTAACAGACGTCTGACTCAGTTCTGACTGTGAGAGAATAATGTTTCTGGAAATGCTGCTGGACCACTGACACACTTTACTCATAATAATTAATTCATTATTCCGCTTACATTTTAAGGCTGCAATGTGAAATTGTGGGCCAGTATGAAAAACATACTGGCCCACAAGGCAATTATAACTGAATACCAATGATCGGCCAAAAAATAGCAAGAGCCAAGTTGAATGATGGCCAACAACTTCACTCTGGAGATTCCAGTAAATAAATATTTGCTTGATAAGTGATCTGAAATGCAGGTTAATCTTTAGTTATGTATCCGGGATAAAGAACTTACACAATTAGAGAAGAATCAGAGAGAGAAAGAAGAAGAGAGGCAGGTTTACTTATTTGTAGCCTGCATCATTCAAATTCTGGTTCAGCTTCAGGCCTCACTGTTGCCTGCAAGGTCAAGTTTAGACTTCAGATCATCTCTGACTTCTATTTCAAGTTTTTTTTTGTGCACTCAAATGCACCACAGCAAGATGTCTTTTCCTTTATGCAACTATGAAAGGTTCCTTTGCTTTAAAGTGAGGAATAGCATCAGTTACACTTTGCCCATGTTTATAACTGCAGTGTGATTATAAAACTGAAGCAATGATTGGCTCTCAATCACAAAATAGTCTGTTAACCCTGCAAGAAGATTTTCATAGTATATTGAATTATTATAAACCAAATACATCAACATAACTTATCCTGAGAGGGGTTAAAAAGGCAACAAGAGTTTTGATTAATAAGCATGTTTAACACAGAATATCACTCAACACTGATATCAAGGAGTAGTGGAGATAGATGGATAGATAGGTTTTTGTAGAGTGCAGGCAGACGTTGGACAAACTGTCCTGCAGGATCTGTGATACTGAGTCTACTCAGGGTCAAGTGCAGCTCCAACTCTCCCATGCGCTGGTCATTAGTAATACTTTGAATGACCGGGACACGACTGTCTACAATATATTTGGCATAAACAAACCTCACAGGGACTGGTGGAATGTGTGTGTGTGTGCGTGTGCGTGTGCGTGAGTAAACAGAGCAATACTATTGCTGCAGAATGAGAGAGTTTCCAGTGGAGAAAAAAAAATCAGTGGGGCGCGAGCAATGTTGGGGTATGCAGCGCCTGGTTGTTCAAAAAACAAAGAAGCGGTCAAACAGGGAACAGGTCTAGTGTTGACTGAATCACCCAGCGTGCACTCAGCTAACCCGAACTCAACTGGAAACAGAACCGATGAAGTGCAAACTGTGACTCCACTGGATTGTAGCTGAGAGGCTTCATTTCTGGCTGACCTATGCCGGTTATTTCCTGCATGTCGGTGTGAACCTGCAGCTCTGCAGAGACTGTCTTTTATTCTGGCACGTCGGAAAATGCCACAGAACCAAAACTGAACCACCATGACTAATCTGAAGGAAGTGCACATTATCTCTTTCACTTCTTGAGGCTGCAGATAAAGGACCTGTCCTACTCATCATGTAACCTATTGAATGGCATTTACACGATAGCAAAGAACAAAAGCAAGGTACTTAAAGATTAAAAACGATCCAATTAGCACTAAAGCGACGTAAGTATTTGTAATCCATATCATGGCGATGCATCCAACAGATGTCAAGTTGTATACATGTATGAAAACGCCAGCGTTGGCCATAGAGGAAAAGTCTCTTCCTGGATGGAATGACATCACTTCCTTTTCCCCTACATACCATTAATTGATTTAACATGTGACTGACGACTTCATTATGAATAAATAAACGTATCATTAATCAATGAGTAAAAAGATACAGCACATCAAAACATAATGTATTTATACACCTTTTTTTAATGTATTAATTATGAAGTACCTGAAGTTCATCTGTATAGTCAACTCATTAATTAATTTAAGAGCCTCCCTGCTTTGTGTTTAATGTAAGAACAAATATGATCCATTAAAGAGTTGCACAACATGTTTAATTTTGAAGTACTAGTAACTAAACAACTCAGATTTATTGCATCTGCAATGGGAAACGTTTTACCAGGAAGTGATTCAGCCATTCCCAGTGAACCCACCCATCCTCTATCTCCCACCACCAAGTAGCACGCACACACACACACGCACACACACACATGCACACACACACCACGCACACACACACACACACACACACACACACACACACACACACACACACACACATGAGCATGCAAGCACTTAAATCTCTCTGTGAATCCCTCAAGCAAAGCCTTGATCAAACCTCTTTATAGACAGGCACGTCACACACCATTAGCAAGAGAGATTCAAGATCTGTTAGTGTTCATTAGGATCCCAGAGCATATAAATACCATCAGCAAAGACGGCCCAGGGGACCGTCCGCTGCCACATCAACCATCAGTCAACACTGATTGCAAACAATGATCCATTTCTGAGGTATGAGCTATTATTTTCTCTGTTGCTCCGTTTGTTTCACAAAAAAATCAAACTGTACTAGTGTATTAGACAGATTATTGGCACGGGCGTGGGGCGGCGCGGCACAGGTGGTACAGCGGCTGTCTGTAATCTAGCGGTTTGATCCACATGGCTCCTCCAGAGGCCGTGCAAAAGTCTCCTAGAGCAAGACACCGAACCCATAACTGCTCCCGATGCCCTCGTCATCAGTGTACGAATGTGTGGGAATAAGTTCTTCTGCCTGCAGGGTGTGAATGTGAGCATGAGTAAACGAGGCAACGTTATTAGAGATTTAATTACGATAGGAAGGCCGTTTACCGTAATGAATTTAGTTGACTATGATCCTATTTCATGGTCAACAAGGTTCCTCCTGTCATAAAATGAAATTCAGTCATTAAAAAGTACGTGTGCTGTTGAGAGTTAAAGAGGCTTCGGGGGGCAAGATGTCAATAACTCTCATTATTTGAGTGTTAACAAGTGTTTACATGCCTAGAGGAGGCAGATGTGAGTTCACTCATTTGAATGTGACTCCATTGAACCAACCCTGACCTAATCAAGCTGTTGACATGAATCACGTCTCAGCAGAAGAATCCTCATAATCACATGAATGTGGAGGCAGTGTCGTGCACGGAACTTGGAATGGATCTGCTGTTAACTACGTGACCTTTTCTGAACTCTTCTTCAACATGCTAGTAACTTTTTTTTTTTTTCTAAGATGAATAATTCTCCAGGGAAAAGGCTGTTCAAGGCATTTGTTAATATCTGATTCATAAACACGGCGCCCAGAAAGGATAACAATCGTGTCTTGATTTTTTTATTTCTTCATCCTCGTCTGTGACGGAGCATGGGAACTCAAAACAACATCTATTCTCATCTGACGACTGCTGCTGCTGCCGTCATTGACAAAATCTTGACATTCTATTAGCAATGCTAATATATGTTTTGTCAAGTTTCAGGTATAACCAACGAATACGGCCCAGGCGGATAATAAGAGGGGAGGAAACGAATCCTTGAAATGTACAACGAACAGGACTTTTGACTTATTATAGAAGAGCAAGTCGACTCTGGGAATAAACCAATGAGTTATCTTTGTATTCAGACCATGTCTTTGGTTGTTCATAACAATCCATATTGTTGTGCATCCACAGTGATCAATCAGGATTTTACAAACAGTAGAGAACGGAGGAGTGAGTGCATTACAGCGAGGAAAATCCAATCCTGTAAATGTCTTGGCATTTATGCAACATTTCAATGCGGTCCTATCTGTACAATTATAGAGAAGTGAAAGCCTCTTTCCATTCCCATCTCTTGGCTGTAGCTGCTGATTATTGACTCCTCCAAGGACATTATGTTTTTCGGTGCCATTTGTCCGTCGTTCTGTTAAGCAGAGTTACACAAAACTTCTTCTATGAAACTTTGTGGAGGGCTGGAGCATGTCCCAAGGAGGAGGCCAATACATTTCATTTTGGTTCTGGTTTGAATACGTGAGGAAATATTTCCTTTCATTAACAAACAGCGGATCCCACATGGACCGAGATCCTAGATCTGACATAACATAGTTAGATTGTCAGAAAATGGTGAGGATAGCCCTTTAATTATCAACAGCCCACGTATAGGATATCAAATTGTTTCCATTTTTCTACGTTCTAAATTGATCTCATGCAGCTAAACCAGTACACCCTGACATGGCTCTGCAGGACATGTCTCCACACACACGTCCAAATAAAATCAGTGCACCAAGCACAGATTTGCAGCATCAGATTTCTTTGTGACCACGTTTCCTTGGAAGCAGTGGTCGTGCCAAGCTTGCACTAATACTGAACTGAGCAAGCGGTGGGAGGCTGAATTATGTGGACACTGATTTACAGGCCGTTACATCACAGAGGCATAGGCAGCTAGACTTACATCCAGGGAACAAATATAGAATACTACCACACTGTGAGAGGGGCCCGGATCAACCGCACACCCTGAGACCCCGTTTCAAACAAACTAAAGCCAAACAGCTCATCTAACCGGGCATTCTGGGACATGCAGAGCACGCCATGTCGTTTGTGGTGATGCGTTTTGGTTCGCATGGATTTTAACTGAGCCAAGAGGGAAATACTCCAAGTTTCCAACTTCAGCAACTGATTGTTACCAGAGCCAGCGGACTATAAAAGCACCCTAGAAAAAGAAGACAGATTTCTTTAATTCATTTTCATATTCATTCCTACTTTAAGTACACGGGTACACACACTTCATACAGGCTGATGAAACTAATTCTACGACTTTACTCTCAACTTCTACAAGCCCCTTTCTAAAACCTTCTGCCTGTCAGAAGAGGTGTTTAAATGGGTTCCCCAGAACTCTACTTCTTCGCATCAGTAACTGCCTCATAATAAACACACAGCAAGATGTTAGAGGCAGATTCTGTCCCAGAACAGAAGAGATGGCCGACACCCTTGCCTAAAGAAAATGGACCGAAAAGTAACGGATGAAAGGCTCCATTGCCTGTGACAAGCCGACCTGCCTGTGGTACAGATTATGTCATTTAGCCCCACTCCAGTTTTATCTTGTTTTCAATTCCAAGCAGAGTCCTTGTAATGAGACCGTGTGCACCCGGGGCCCTGTAACCAAAACAATTATTTTCCCTGACCTGCTGGTTTCTGCTAAAACTATCTCTTCCTGTGTGATTTGCCGTATTAAATATTAGATCACTCTTGCCTACAGCATGACTCTTTATCTGGGTAATGTTTCGTCCGTACTGGAGTATTTTCTGATGTTCCCTTTGAGCCCTGCCAGGCTGCCATGTCACCGTCCACGTCGTTTCCAAGCAGAGGAGACAGGATGGGCACTGTACTGCTGCTCAACCCGGTTGATCCGTCACAGCTATCTCTGCACTGTACAGCCCCGAGGTGCTATGGATGAATGTCTAAGTGTATATTTGTATGTTTGCTGGTGTGTACGCAGGGACAATCAGTGCAAAAAAGGCAGATTGCCCAGGGTCATATGTGCTGCACTGGTTAAGTGGACATCAATGATGCAGCAGCCACACACCCACATAAATGCAAGCACATCAAACCTCTCAGTTTCATCTGCTGAGCCCCTGTGGGGAAACGGGAAGCTCTTGCATTATTGATGGTCTTGTCTCAGTCCTGTAAAGCAGTGAACTCAATTGAGCTGCTTGTAACACATTACACCTGGCAGTCGACTGGAAAACATTTTGTTAAAGTAATTGCTTTAATCAGACTGACTCGCACTTTCAAGGAATATGAATTGATATGATGCTATAGCTGGATTGTGCCAATATTTGGTGTCTATAATAGATATTTTTACAATAAACAGTGTATGAAATGACAGCGTGTGACTTCAGAGACATCAATGGCACTGATGAACCTAAATAAAATTATCAATGAGCATCTTTAAAGAGCTTTAGAGATATTTGGAGATATTTCCCTCATTTCCTTTCTCTCATTGAATAGTTCGGATCGAATCTCACTTTCCCGATGCACAAATATTCAGTTGTCTTTCCCTGATACTCTAGTTGTACCCATAACTTGATCGAGGTGACGAGATGGATGTTTCAATAATAAAAAGGATTTCCCATGAGAAGCAGCAGTTAGGTGGTTTGAACAGTGAGCCGAAGAGCGGACAAATATCCTTTCCTCAAAAATAGCATATAATTGCACCAATGAAAAAGCTTTATGGCAAATGCAAAGCTATTGAAAGTAAATTTCACTTGCAGGGAAGCGCATACGTGTAGCATACCGTGTCCTTCAAACAACACCCTGAGGCTTGTGCAATTAGGAGGAGTGTATTCATTGTAATATTGCTGAGTCAAATCAAGGCTCCCCGCTCGAGACGCCAAGCTGATAAAAAGATCTTATGGCTCTTGATGGCGTCTTTGTGTATGCACACTCTGCGTCTTCCAACCAAGTAGTTTTAGAACACGGACATGAGTCATAAAATGAAAGGAGCCTAGATACGGCAGGTCTTCAGGATATTTGCTTGCCATGGGAGTTATTGCTTTCCTGGACTGCACGCCTGGGAGGCAGCATGACATGTAATATGTGTGGTTGCCGCTGGCAACAATACTGCTACAGAAGAGCACAGAAACAAATATTAAGATCAATCAATTTTGCAATATGGCAAGAGATAAAACCCATTCATCTTAAAGGACAAAGATTGGCTCATAGTGGGATTTTAGCTATAAAGGCATAAAATGAAACAGGAGGACAAAAGATTTAACGCTCCGGTGCTCCTAGCCGAGTCTGTAGTTGGAGATTTCTACATCTCAGGTCCTTTAGCAACTGCCATTGGTGTGTATTAGATAAACACACAGTACACCTTTCTATTTAAACGGGGAAATGAGAATAGCATTCAGTCACATTTATTACCTGGAGACCAATTTCAACATTTTTTTTTTTTTTTCATCTGTCCAACAGAACTTCACCCATTGACCGATGGACGAAATTGGACGATCTCCCCTCGCTCAGTTATCGATTGTCTACTGACAGTCACTCTGTACTCAAAGCCAGAGTGGAGGAAGACTTTTACTATCTCCAGAGTGGACACGATAAAAGTGCATTGATTCATTCATCCCTTCTATGTTGCATTTTTCCTTTCTTTCTTTTGCTTAGCATCGATAATTTTGAAAAACTCTACACCGCAAAACCAGAGTGATACTTGAGGCGGGTTTTAAGACTTTTGAAAAGCAAGCTGATAATTGCCGATATTGACAAGAAAAGAAACACATTTTTATGAATGAAGAGCTTCTGGCAGATTAGTAAAGGGATAATAATGCGCTCTATTCAATTCACAATTGGGAAGCAGGTCAACAAACAGACTAACCGAGTCATTAAAGATTGAAGTCATTAAAGTTAATGTTGAAACTGATCTGGTCTGACTGCCCTGAACTCCAGTACCTGCCTGAATCAAGAATTGCCCCAGCTTAGACTATTTTCTGTTGGTACGGCGTCTGTGTCATCCTTGGCCTGCTCTATATTAAGAGTCTGGGTTGATGATCTTGCATGGCACACTGACATATCTCCAGTTACAGAGGCCTCGCTGCGCTTCTCTAACGCTGAGAGGTTGTGCATGTCCACCAGGCAAGCAGGCATGTAAATGGGGGTTTCACGCTTTGCGCGCCGCCCGCTGTGGTTAATGACACATAGCTGTTACAAGCAGTTGATGAGGAGGTGAATAGGAGACCTCATTAAACATGTCATGCAAGAGCTTATATTTTTCAAGTATCCCGAATGATTCATGAGGAATGCGTTAAAAAGAAACGTCACAGTTATAGTCGGAACTGCTGACAAAACCATCGACTTCATTTATCGTTAGTTGTGCGTTTCTATTTCAATGTGCTCAGTAATTTTTTTTTTTAAATTTATTTCTGTGGAATAAGCTGCAGGCAATCATCTCTTATTACCGTGAGTTTCTTTTGACCTGGCTAAGAGAGATAAGAGGTGTGTCGGTTCTTGCCACCGTTCCTACATTTCACATCTGGCGAGAGCATGTCATGCTAATGGCAGAGTAATCCGCCAAGTGGTTCTTTGTCTAAATTTAGCCCTGCTGGATGAATTAAAGTTATTAACACCCTTCATGGGAATAAATCACTGTTAAGTATGTACGTTTTTTTCCAAGACGACTGACTTTGCTCGGGTGTGTGAGAACAATCTATAGTTCAGGCTCGACTGGAATATTGAATGTACTGAAGTAGAAACCTGCTGCTGTTGTGAGTGAATTACTGGTCGACTAAAAATAAACCATAGACATATAACGACGCCGTTGATAGACGCCGTATCAGCTCCCCGAAAATTAAGCCACAAGATCTCAATCAATCTGACAGGTTTGGTTTTAATTAGTTATTTGATGCTTTTTTGTGTGTTTGCAGTAATCAGATCGCTCGTGCTCGAGTTGGACGGGACCTCGATAGCCTGGCTTCAGTTTGTGATCGCTGCCGTCCAGACTGGCTGCAAAATGCCTCATCAGCACAGAATGGCAGCGACCCGTACACGAAATATTTTGGCTTCTTTTTTGTACAGTGGGAGGAAGAGGAGGCGCACTGTCCATGATCTATACAGTCTTTGGATTTAAAAGTTAAAATTGCCTTCTTTGGACGGACACATCCAAAGTAAAAGGAAAAATCTCAGAAGAATTATCAAGGTTTCCTTTTCTAGTTTTATGAGTGAGTCATTTTCTGTGATCAGCGTGTGTGTGTGTGGTCGCCAACATCAAACAAAAAAAAGGATGTATTTTCTTATTTCTTACAATCTTACAATCACGTCACAGTTTGAAATACTTCACCTACAGCGAAGCGTTTCAAACGACCTTGGAGCTCGAGATGCTTGGAAAATAATGCTTGCCAGAAGAGGAGAAAGTTTCACTTCGTCTTTGCTACATGACTTATCACAACCATACATGGCAGACTGACAGCTGACGACGAGAGACACCGTGTTCAGAAAAGACCGGACCAGATTGATGAAAACGCAGACTGGGGGCACGGCCTGTACTTCGGTCTAATGGCAGGAAAGGCACCTCTAACTAGCACTGACACATGAGCGGCAACAGCTGGGGTTTGGTTACTTACGTCTGTGTCGGGCCCCTTATCAGCCCCTGGGCAGCAGAATGTGACCAATTCATGGCACCTCTTGTGGACCACAAAACAGCAAACTGCAGAGAGGAGAGGAAAGAGATTGGCAGGGAACGAGCAGGAGAGAAAGAAATATATAGAGGGATGGAGAAAGAGAGACAAAAAGAGTGGGATGGTTAATATACAATGTATCATTATTTAATGATATTAGACACAGTATGAAGGAGCAGAGATCTCGGAACACTGACAGGATTGGAAAAAAAAAACAGTGATATCTGGGCTCAGCTCCTTATCATGTGTCCAGATGGCCAGTCCGGCCTGCAGCCTGGCTGCTCTTATTGCACAGTGCAGTGCCACTTCCCCACTGACATGACAGGAAGCAGACACCACACACCACAGATGATTTTTAATGACTTTTATTCCTGCTTCTTATTTATCGTTATTTGACAAGTGCATCCCCCCTTTTTTTTTCCTCAGACTCAACATTGTCAAGGCCAAAACTCTGCGGCATGAGATGAAAGCATCTGAATTGGAGGTTTTCAATAGTCTTCACTGTGCACTGAGTAACCCCACTCCATTAGCGGTTGTGTTCCATTACTGACGTGACACATTTTCAGGGACCTTGTCTGATTTCCAGCTCCGGTTTTGCTACTCGCTCGGCTGTCAAGTGACTGGGAGTGTCTCTGTCTCTTACTCCTTGCACCTAAAGGTCACCTGTTCTTCCTGTCTTCCCACTCTGTCCTTCTTGAACAGCTCCGCACAAACAAAACAAAGGAGAACTTAAGAGCCGTGATGTGAGCTGGTTTTTCTAG
>CAAKHC010008673.1:18924-29295 GCA_901007825.1 Macroramphosus scolopax | reverse complement strand
AAATAGTTTGCCCATCACTGGACTTGCAAGCACACACACTTCCATTCGCAGGCATGCTTGTTAATCTGTCACACACACACACACACACACACGTGCAAACGCACACACACACACACACACACACACACACACACACACACACACACACACACACACACACACACACACACACACACACACACACACACACAGAGGCAAGCTGGCAGGCTGACAGCCAATAAGATAAAAGGTGGAGGGATCATTTAAGGAGAATTGTGTGTGTGTGTGTGTGTGTGTGTGTGTGTGTGTGTGTGTGTGTGTCTGCTGTCTTCCACTTTTCTTTATAAAACTGCCAAGTTTGATATTGTTGCTATAAAACAGATAATTCCTTCGTCTTCTATCTGCCTGTTTGACGCTTACAAACCTCTTTGGATTTTAATGTTTTATTTCCATTTCTCATTTTATTTCTTTCCTTTTAATGTTTGAAATTGATTTATTCTCATTATCTTGTGTATTTTCCATTGTTTTTTTATTAAGTTTTTACCATCTTTATTTGTTGTTTCTCAACCTTCTCTGACCGACTCGTGGTGGATGCTGTTTGTTGGCCTCCCCTGATTCTGACCCTCCTCCTGGACCTTTGACCGCGAGCGGTGAATAAGATCCTCGCCGGTCGTTAGAACGTGTGAAATGACCCCCAGAGAGTCTTCAGCTCAGCTGATTCAGAAATAAACAAGAGATTCTCTAATATTGATGCAAATGAAACTCACGATATTTATTGAAACCATCTCGCTGCCAT
This sequence comes from Macroramphosus scolopax, assembly GCA_901007825.1. NCBI lineage: Eukaryota > Metazoa > Chordata > Actinopteri > Syngnathiformes > Centriscidae > Macroramphosus > Macroramphosus scolopax. The sequence continues at coordinate 28,520 of CAAKHC010008673.1, read as the reverse complement.
TTAAAGAACGAAGAGAAGGATGTGGTTCAGCTTCACCTCGTCTCGTTCGCCCTCCAAACACAAAAGAAGCTCTTTCATATGAACATGGACTAATTGATTTCCTAAAATCCACATTAAAGCCGTGTATAATTGTTCTCGCTGTTTTGGAGCAATTAAACCCGAATTTTCCCGACACTTAATGACTATTATGGGATTTGTGTAATCGAGGCCCCGGTTGAATCAGCTTTGTGTTTAGTTATTTTAGAGGATGATTCTCCTCGTCAGCAGGCGCGCGTGTCTTCACACATGAATCACAGCCGAGGTGTTTGACCTTTGACCTTTACACACAACTCACTTACTCACTACTATGAAATGAGACACACACAATAACTCCCGCGACCCGCGTGAGGAACATCTTCCTCTGTGAGCCGGAGGACGTCTCTGCAGACTGACCATTAGCTTTCTGCAAACACCGTAGAACAGATAATCACCACACTGGAGGGCAATTAGTGTCCCAAAATAATGATGTTGTGATCGTGAGAAGATGAAACAGAATTCAGTTTTGGCTCCGTAGGATCAGATGTGGAGCAGCTCTGGTGCGAATGTATCTGATGGTTTAGAGAAGCACCCGTTAGCGCGAGGACGAAGGATGAGGTACATGTGCTCAAACATTAACAAAGAAAGATGGCCGCTGATCAGTATGCTGCACCTTCTGTCTCACCTCAGTGTCTACGGCTGCCCGCTGGCGAAGAAGAGGAAGGCTCTTGAAAAACAGCCACTGGAGCCAGCGGCGAAGAGGAGGACCTTCCTCACTTCCTGCCCAGGTGAGGAGGACGAGGAGGAGGAGGTTGCCGGCTCCTACAGCAACTATGAGAATGAATCCATGCAGGTGGGAGGGGAGCGTAAAGAGCAGGGGGAAGTAATAGAAGACGACGATGATGGGGAGAGAGTGGGAGATGAAGACGATGGAGATGTGGAGGATGAGTTCTCGGAGGAGGAGCAGGGAGAGGAGGAGGAGGAGGAGGAAGAAGAGGAGGAAGCAGACACATTAATGGGAGGAGAGCGAGCAGAGATGGTGGTGAGGATGGATGAGGAGGAGGATGAAGCGGACGATGGTGATGAAGAGGAGGAGCAGGACGATGACGAGCAAGAGGACGAGGAGGAGGAGGAGCAGAGTCGTCACCAGGGTGAGTGTCTAACATGTCTGCATGCATCTTATGTTTCTGTTGTGTGGACGAGTTTCTTCAGCAGATGTTTAATTTGCACTCCAGCCGAGGGAGGCTGAGACGTCCTGTCTCAAGTGATCCAACATTTCCCATAATGCAACATAACGGTTCCCCCCTCTGCTGACTCCCCCTGCCTGGTCCACACCCACAACATTACAGCTTTCTGTAAAAAGACCCGACTGGGGCGACCGTGACATCACTATGACATCATCAGGGTTATTGTTTTTAAACTTCTCCGGCAGCGATGGCGACGAATCACTGAAGACAGGTGGAGGTGCGGCGCCCTGTTAGTGTAGGTTGGAAGGACCAAACCAGACCTGGAACCATCAGGAAGTAGAAATAAATGTTAAAAATATGTAATCAGATAAATAAACAATAAACAATCTGGTAAATAAATAAATATGTAATAGTACAAATAAAATCAATCCATTTCTGGTGATGTGGATTTTATAAATAAACACAGATGAAGGACCTGCTGTCTGTTCGTGGAACCACCAGGGGCGTCACTGTGTCAGGGTACCTGAAAGGAACATCACCGCTAACTTTCCACCACTTTATACCAAAACAAACTAAATCGATCCAATGAATGTTCTTCAGAATAAACTCTGAATCCCTGCGGAGCAACAACAATCTCCTCCTGATACGACTCCAGTGTTTCCCATTAGTGAGAGTCAGTTAGAATAAAGGCTAAAAGTGGCGTCATGAGTTATTCATGTTATTCACGAGGCCACATGACGTCAATGTTACCATAGAATAGGTCAGCAGACATGTGATGATGGAGGAGAGTCGACGAGTCCAAACAGGTTTGAACTCGTCTGTGAAGGAGACCTAAAACATTCTGGGTCAAACGGTCCAGTCGTGGTTTGCCTGGTGGTTCTGCAGCAGCAGAGGAGGAAGTGATGGGAGCCGCTGAGGCGCATCTCTACCAGATGCTCTGCGCTCTCCCTCCCTACCTCCCGAACCCCCTCGTGTCCTCAATCGCTTCTGACAGCGCTTCACAAATAATCGAGAGAGGAGCTATTCACTCCCACCCTCCCCTCGCCGCTCGCCTTCTTGTCTCGGCGGACGTGTCACACGCGCTCTGCCTCGGCTTCTCCTCCTGAGGATATTTATGGCTCCCGAATCGGAGCACCTCGCACGCCTCCCTTTTTCAAAATCCTCTGCTCTCATTCGCCGTCTTCTCTGTCCCCGAAATCATCAGCCAGGCTTAGCGGGGAGCTGCGCAGCTCTGCAGCTCTGGGTTGTATGTTTTCTGTGAGTAAACAATGGATCATAATTGGGTGGGATGCAGCTAATGTATTCAGGACTGTGTAAGAAGAGGAAACTGGGTTCACTCTGGTTTCTCGGGGCTCCTCTTCCAATGCCGGCTGCTTGATTCTATAAATGAAGAGATGGTTGTCTTATATTTAGAATAAATCCATTTACATCAACATCTGAAAAACTGAGAGAAGATTTTTCTTTTTGTCCGACAGTCGAGCATCACTACAAATCCAGTGGACAATCAAAGCTTATTCCAATTCACAAGGACGACAACAACAACAGCTGCACCATCGGCACCGGTAACGGCACCGGGGAGGACTACGAGAACTACGACGAGCTGGTCGCCAAGTCTCTGCTCAATCTAGGCAAGATCGCAGAGGACGCCGCCTACCAGGCCATGACGGAGTCAGAGATGAACAGCAACTCCTCTAACAGTGCTGGGGAGGATGAAGACGATGAGGAGGAGGATGGCTGTGAGCAGAGAGACAGAAAGGGTGAACTGAGCGTGGACCTGGACAGCGACGTGGTCAGGGAGACGGTGGACTCGCTGAAGCTCCTGGCGCAGGGCCACGGCACCATGCTGCCCGAGGACGGCTACCCAGAGGGCGCCATGATGGACGACGGCTGCCACATGAACGGGCGTCCCTGTCTGGGGGTCAGAGTTCAGGCGGAGGAGAGCGAGGAGGAGGTGTGTCTCAGCAGTCTGGAGTGTTTGAGGAACCAGTGCTTCGATCTGGCTCGGAAGCTTAGTGAGACGCAGCCGTCTGATCGCCACGCCCTCCACCACCAACTCCAGAACCAGGCGGACGTGGTGCATCTGCTGAACAGGTACGAACCCTCCGTCTGAGTCCTGCAAGAAATGTTTTTATACCGTTCTAGATACTGAGGCTGTGATGTCACCAGCTGGTGAAGACTAGGATGATGTTTCATAGAGTGGAGTTTCTCTGACAAGCTGCAGGAACATTTTGTACTCCACTTACCTCTCAGGTACGACAGCTGCCAGCAGGGGGTGCTGGAGGATTCCAGGCCTCTGGAGCGCAGCTACTCTGACATGATGAACTTGATGAAGATCGAGGAGCAGCTGAGCCCCGCCTCCAGAGGTTACCCGACCAGTTGCAGCCAAGAGGGAGACGAAGACACCACATCGGTAGCCTCCGACCGCTCGGACGAGACCTTCGACATGGCCAAGGGGAACCTGTCGCTGCTGGAGAAGGCCATCGCCCTGGAATCAGAGAGGGCCAAGGTCATGAGGGACCGCATGGGGTCAGAGCATAAGATGCCCCGTCGGGAGCACCATCATCATCATCGCCACGGCCACGGCGAGCATAGCTCAAGGCTGAGCAGCACCGGCGAGGAGCGCAAGTCCAGGATGCACCATGACGGGCTAAAGAGGGCGTACTACCCTAAAGGTAAGCAGAGAGAAGCCCACACACTGACCCTCACTGAGTCCGTATTGATCCGCGTTCAGCAGCAGCTTCACAACTAAAGTTGTCAGTCGATGTTCGTTGCGAACTAACAGTCTGTTAAATGCAGACTTGCCTCCAGCTGCTGTCTCGAGCTGCACTCATCATGCCATTAAATGTGTGCTGTCAGAGGAGCAGGAGAATATCGACTGACGAAGGCTGAAGTTTATTAACTTCTCGCTGTGAATATCCAGTCCGATCGAGGCTGAAAGTTTTACCGAAGCAGAAGACGAGAAGCTTCTCTGTCTTCGTCTCGAGTGGGCCGAGACTTCACGGCCGTTCATTTCGAGGCCGGATCAGCTTATGAAATCCAATCTGGATGTTTTGTGCTCGTGGAAAATGTTTCAGCGTCCTCGTGGTTCGACACTCAGATGTTTCCCACCCGCAGGAGAAGAAACACCAGGACTATTTTTATCGTGACGGCTGGAGTCAGATTGAGTTCAGTCAGTCAGTCGGTCCTCTGCAGCTCCACTCATCCGACTGCATCAGTGCACCTGAAGGAAATAATGGTTTATGAAATTAACTGCAGAATCTTCACAGAAGGATTCAGACAGGATGATTAAACCTCGTTTGAACTCCACTCACACGTCACCTCCTCGCATCACATCTGACCTGAGCATGTTTTTACTTCACGTTACTCTGACCCGGGTCAGCACAGGAGTTTACTGTGTCTGCTGACTGATTGAAGCCCTCAATGGTTTAACAGCCGAGGCGCTGCAGCAGGAAACAGAGAAGGTCTCTGATTGGAACCTTTCAGCTCATACTGAGGAGGTAGATGAGTTTACGACCGCTGGAGTCGCCGTGATGAACACCGTCCACGGGCTGTCGTGAGAGGAGGTCGATCCTCTTCTGCATCCAACAACACAGGTTTGTTTTGTTTTGCAGATGCATGCTCGTCCACTGACAGCAGCTTGTTGTTGCAGTCGGTGGGTGTGGGAACATCAGACGGTTGGTGTGTCAGGAGTGAGTAATAGCAATCTGCACGGCCCGTTAGGAGAGCAAACCTCATCTGTGGGAAGCTCTCTGATATTTGTCTCTGAGTCCGGGTCCGATACAACCGCACCTCCGCTGGGGGGGAGGCGGGGGCGGGGGGCCGGAGCTGTGCTCACAAACACTATGATCTCCTCAGACAGCTTCATTAGCACTGAGTCCGTTATAGGCTGCAGGAAGCCCAGGTCCGGGTCCAGGACCGGGTCAGGGGTCGGGTGCGGGTCCGGGACTGGGTCCGGGTCCGGGTCCGGGTCCGGGTCCAGGACCGGGTCAGGAGTCGGGTCCGGTTCCGGGTCCGGGTCCGGGTCCGGGTCCGGGTCCGGGTCCGGGTCCGGGGGCATCCGGGTCCGGGACCGGGTCCAGGACCGGGTCAGGGGTCGGGTCCGGGTCCGGGGGTCGGGTCCGGGGTCGGGTCCGGGTCCAGGACCGAGTCAGGGGGCGGTCCGGGGCATACTCATATAATATACTGTACTATATACATAATGCACTATACTAGTATATAGTAGTATATAGTATATATATAGTATATAGTATAGTACAGTTTACTATAGTATCGTCCAGTATGTGGTATATATAATGTGATTGAAGTCCGGGTGAGTGGATCCACCTGCAGGTCTGCAGCTCCGTCTCATCGTCTCTGTCCCGTCTCTCCGTCTCTTCCAGACTCTTCCAGGGGGGATAAGAAGGAGAGCAAGTGTCCGACACCAGGCTGCGATGGAACAGGTCATGTGACCGGTCTGTACCCGCACCACCGCAGCCTGTCCGGGTGTCCCCACAAGGACCGGGTCCCTCCTGAGAGTAGGTCCCTCTGCCTGGATGTTACGTCGCACCGAAACCGCTCACAATCCAAAAAACAAGTCTGACCAGTCAGCTTCGTTAGCATTGTTAGCATTATGCTAATGTTATTGTTTACTACACCTGAATTATCTTCAGGGCACAAATATCTTTTTATATCTGAGGACTATTTCAACTGGAACTTATCTCCAGCTGGACATAGATTAGATAGGAAGATCAATAATGTTCAACCCTGACTGCAATGACTTGTTAGATGGATTGTGAACCAGTGAATGTTGGATAACGTGGAGCATGTTAGCCGGCCGCCATCATGCATCCGTCCTGCATGACTCTGCAACCGTCTTGTGTCCTGTTGGAAGTGTTTTGGCGACACGTTGGGTTTGACTCCGTTACAGCAGCAGGGGAATAAAACTTTTATAAATACCTGATTTAAAATGTTATGAATGAGTGACAGGCTCAGTCAGATGACGAGGAGCGAAGCTCGAGATCGTTGCTGTTGTTGGACTTAGAAAACAGACGTTAACGACTTCAGTCTGGTGCAACCGAGTGTTTATAGAATCAGCTCACCTGCAGTGAGACGAAATCTTGGACTCATTAGCATCCATCTCCTGGTTTAATTAGTCAGAGCAGTTGTTACATGCCTCCTTCACTGTCATCTCTTCCTCATCCGACCTGCCTGATGTCTGGTTTTGTCTCTGTGTCGCTGGCGTTACGTGAACAGCATGAAGATCAGTTTGATCCACCTGTTGTCCCTGCATGAGAACACCCGGACCTCCTTTAACCTTCTGACCCCCAGTGTGTTGCTCCTGTCAATCAGCAGCCTCGTTTCCACTGCACCTCTTCAGAAGAAGCAGAAGGAGAGAGAAAACTCATGTTATCACAGTCATAATGCCATGAAGCTTTAAATGAATTGATATCATGCTCCTGCAAAACATGCTGCTCTTCTTCTCAAACAACAAGTCATAAACTTAAAACACATTCCAAAACACATCAGTCCTGACCTCCAGGGCTTCAAATAGAATGTGATGATGACAGATATTTACATGGTCCATACATTCTGCCACGTTCAGATTGTGTCTATCAACGCTTGGAAAACCATAGAAGGTCAAATTAAACCTGCGACACACAGTGAAGATTAACTTCCTCTATTTACTGACACACTGAACTTGAACATACGTCAGCATGATAAGAACGTCTTCCTATGACAGAAACTTTTTTTTAGTTTGTCTCATCTGCTGAGGTGGAGGGGGCGGGATTTATGACCTCTACCTGCCACCAGGGGGCGATGGTGATCTTTTGGTTTCACATTTGTTGAGCTCTTTGGTCTTTATATACAGTCGATGATCTACATGTTGGGAAGAGGATGGAGTGAAAAGCAAAAGTTGCTTTCAAACATACTAAACTTCTAATGCGTTATGTTTTACTAACAAGCATCTCCATTGAAACAGACAGAAAACCTCCTCCGACTGTCCTTGTGCATCTGCTCCCTCGACCCTCCTGTGAATGCATGTGTAAGATAACACACCCCCATCGTGCCTCCTGCAGCAGGCAGAAAGCTTGGCGCTAACATGCCCCCCCCCCCTGAACGTTCTGTCTCCGTGTTCGTGCTCGTCATGTGAATCGTTGCCGTCCTGTGGCTGTAATCTGTGCATGCCTAACGTTAGTAGCTGAAAGCCCGGTTAACTCTCCTGTCTCCTCCTAACCCTTCGCTGTCTTTCTCACCTTCTCCTGTCTGTCAAAGTCCTTGCCATGTATGAAAATGTTTTAAAGTGCCCCACTCCTGGCTGCTCTGGACGGGGTCATGTCAATAGCAACAGGAACTCGCATCGCAGGTGAGTGAGCGGCCGTCAGCCGGGCTGCTAGCAGCCGAATCACACCGCCGACATGTGAATGTGGCTGATGTACACTGCAAATACTTTATGTCCAGTTCAAACCAGATTTCCATGTTGGCTTGTAGCCGCAGAACGTCACCCCGAATCTCATAAAGTAGACTGGAGTTTTTGGGACCACTTGACATGACCTGTCACCTCTAAGACCTGCTCCAGAGATCCAGAGTCTCTCCTGGCTGGTCCACACAAGTGCAGGTCTCATGTTGCGTAGAGTAAGTCAAGTCTCAAGTGCTTTACGACACTTCCAGGTTGAGTGTGCTGTTTCTAAAAGGAGAAGAACTAAAGTTGAGAGGATAATCTGCTGAAGTCCTGGACAGTGTCCTGCAGGGTTTCCAGGTTCAGACTTCAGTTTATTGGATTGTTAGAATCAAATGTTGCATCACATCAGCTGTTCAGATGTGTAACAAATACCCATATACACACACACACACACACACACACACACACATACACACACACACACAGTGGCAGACACAGTAGCATGGACATACACACACGCGCTCAGACGTGGCTGCAGGGTGTTATGTAGCACAGCTCCGCTGGGAGAGGAGACAAAGCACTAGTTAGCTTAGCTGCTGCTAGCCACCAGCTCACACAGCTTTCATGTCTGGCAGTCGCCATGGAAACGCCTGCATAGCAGCAGCAGCCAGTGTGCTGATGTGTCACATGCTCCACAGACACTCCTCGTCGACATTTAAATGCAGGTTTAGACTATTTCAGTCAGAGATTAAAGAAGTGTCTCCTGCTCAATGAATGCAAGTTCACATTCATGTCTCTGACCTCTGACCTCCTCCAGCCAGGCAGCGGTTGGTTGTGAGGTTAATGAAACTCTTTGTGACGAGAGGCAGCAGAGGAAGAGAAAGAACCTGCAGGATGAAACAATAGAAACAAAGCTTCACTGGGTGTTGCTGGTTGGTTACTGGTGTGAAGTAACACTGTTAGACAAAAGTGTTCGTGGAGCTCATGAAGAGAAACACTCGAATAAGTTCTGTTGGTGTTGAACATCACAGCTTCTCACTTCTGTCAGGGAACCAGTAGCATCGGAAACCAGTAGCATCAGAAACCAGTGACATCAGAAACCAGTGACATCAGAAACCAGTAGCATCAGAAACCAGTAGCATCAGAAACTAGTGACATCAGAACCAGTACTTGTCCAGTAACAGTCAGACTGGTAACCAGTCCGTCAGTCATCCTGAAGTCAGACACTTTAAATCCATAATTCATTGTGACCCTCCGTCACTGACAGCTGGGAGCCAGAAGTTGTGTGTGTGTGTGTGTGTGTGTGTGTGTGTGTGTGTGTGTGTGTGTGTGTGTGTGTGTGTGTGTGTGTGTGTGTGTGTGCAGCAGTACAGTACAGTATGTAACCAGGCCGCGGGCTCTGTTCCCTCCTCCTCCTTCAGTCTGTCCGGCTGTCCCATCGCTGCCGCAGAGAAGATGGCGAAGGTCCACGAGAAGAGCCAACCGACGGACAGCTGCAGCAAGACCAATCAGACGTCAGACCGCGTCCTCAGGTACCGCCCACCCGTCAGCCGGTGTGTCGATCCGTTGGATCATGTTGTTGTTGGTAACAGTGAGAGTTCATTTCCATTGTTACATAACTTCTTAAACTAAATAAATCAGGGATCCAAAGACATCGATGCATTAACCGTTTAAACGCTGCCCGACATCGTCTTGTTCATCACCGTCTTGGGTTTAAGAAACAACTGTAGATTAAATGTACCCTTGTTACTTGAATAAATAATGGACTCTGAATGGTGCAATGCAGCTGAAGGTAAACTGAAGCAGCAGCGTTCTTCTTATGGAAACATGTTTATTGTTTGTGATGTTTCACGTGTTATCACATGATGCAGTGATGCAGTCAGTGTTGTCTTCTGAACGTCTGGTCATGCATGTTATGATGCAGTCAGATCTCTTTAGATGCTCCACTTGTTAACTGACATCTTTCTGGAATCATCTCAGTAACCGTTAAATCAGGGACGAAGGTAAATCCCAAC
>CAAKHC010008673.1:6718-18904 GCA_901007825.1 Macroramphosus scolopax | reverse complement strand
GTGTTATCACATGATGCAGTGATGTCTTTTGAACGTCTGGTCATGCATGTTATGATGCAGTCAGATCTCTTTAGATGCTCCACTTGTTAACTGACATCTTTCTGGAATCATCTCAGTAACCGTTAAATCAGGGACGAAGGTAAATCCCAACCTGCACCCAGCTTCTTCTGCCTCTGGTTGCCTTCCAGGCCAATGTGCTTCGTCAAGCAGCTGGAGATCCCTCAGTACGGCTACAAGAACAACGTCCCCACCAGCACGCCGCGGTCCAACCTGGCCAAGGAGCTGGAGAAGTACTCCAAGACCAGCTACGATTATGGCGGCTATGATGGTCAGCACGGCGGCTTTGGGAAGAGAGTCCCGACAACCAAGTCCCACCACGGGCGAGACACGTCCCCGAAGGGATTCGACGGTGAGAGAACACAAACTTGATTTAGAATCTGTTCTCGGCTCCCAGGTCTCAGCGTGTCGTTAGTATCATCATCCGTTACATCCAGTCCCTCTCATCCTTTCTCACTTATAAACCGTATTCGCCACGTCTTGAGAGAACATGTGTTTGAATTCATGTTCACAAAACAAAACAGGTGGACGGCCACCAGCTCACTGCTTTGTCTCGGTGGAGGGAATAAAACCGGCCAAATGATCGAACTTAAAGTGGATTCCTATTCAATTTTTTTTTCCATTCTGGGGGAGAAGCTTTGTGCCTGCCAGGATAAAAGCATGACAACACACACACACACACACACACACACACACACACACACACACACACACACACACACACACACACACACACACACACACACACACACTACTCAGTGTGTTCTCTTTGTCGTGGCGCTGAAAACGGCCGCTTCTGTGTAGCTGGAGTGATGGCAGAGCAGAGTTATGGAAATGCCAGGCAAAGAGCCTGTCTCCTCCAAGCCCGGGATGGAGGGATGGAGGGATGGAGGGATGGAGGAGGTGCAGATGGAGGGATGGTGTAATAATGGAGGCGAGCCCTGTTTCTTTGGCTGGGAGCCATTAGTGGTACGCAGGCAGGAGAGAGGTTTTTAGATGAGGTGTCTGCGCTCCCCTCCATCACGACTCCCTCCCTCCCTCCCTCCCTCCCTCCCTCCCTCCTCCCATTCTTCCCTCCATCAGCATCACTCCAGCCTGCAGACCTGCCAAGCTCCGATTCACCATCACAGTCTGTAGGTCCTCTCCCTTGTTCATTGTGTCCACAGCTGCCTCTCTCTTCACACCTGCCTCCATGTTAAAGGGAGAACTCTGTCCATGTTTCAGGTGTTGTCATCAGTCTCAGTGAGAAAAGGCTCCAACGTTACTCTATCAGGAGTCTGTCAGTGCATCTGTTGGGGACTGTTTTCAGCCGCGGATTAATACACATTTAAGGCTTCGTTATTCAATGTCACATTGTTTCCATGTGGGTTATTTGCCTCCAACCAATCAGTATCCACTGTGTTTATCAGGTGACACAAAAACAGCAAGCAGTTATCTGATCTTAGATTTAAAACCCACGAAAGAAACGAAAGTTTAGAAACGACAAACATTTCTTTAAGAGAGGTACTGAATATCACCAGCCTTCTTTATTTTGTATCCCTCCCACCTCTCTTGGACTCTTCCTCATCCTCCTGATCTATTCATATTCCTCAAATGCAACAGAGCTCCTCTTTGTAATTTTAGATCCTTTGTAACAGTCCATCTGCTGCACAGCGTGGCCGCATGCCAACATCAATCTAACCAACCTACCGTACGTGTGTGTGCACCCCTGCAGCTAAGCGCTACTGTAAGACGTCGAGCCCGACCAGCAGCACGACCAGCAGCTACGCTCCCAGCAGCAGCAGCAGCCTGAGCTGCGGAGGGGGAGGAGGAGGAGGAGGAGGAGGCGGAGGTGGTGGCGGAGGAAGCAGCGCCAGCAGCACCTGCAGCAAGAGCAGCTTTGACTACACCCACGACATGGAGGCGGCGCACATGGCGGCTACGGCCATCCTCAACCTGTCGACGAGGTGCCGGGAGCTCCCGCACGCTCTGGGAGGGAAACCCCAGGACCTGCTGACTCAGGTAGCGTGAGGCGGTACGCACGAACCACACACACACACACACACACACAGAGACACACACACACACAGACAGAGACACACACAGACACATACACACACACACACACACACACACACAGAGACACAGACACACACATACACACACACACAGACACACAGACACACACACACACACAGACACACAGACACACACAGACACACAGACACACACACACACACCTCGTATCATGTTTGGGTTCCTCCATCGAGGGTTTATAACTGTAACATCTCAGCTGTTCATTTGAACCTTTTTCCAACAATCCCTGACTCATTTCATCTTGGCTCCTGAATATCGAGGACAAAGTTCTGGACTGAAAACCTTTCCTCTGTCTCGTGCCAGAGTCCGGTGGACGACCTGGATGACAGCGGGGTTGTGGACGTGGCCGGTCAGCCCGGCGGTCCAGAGGGCAGCGGGACCGTGTTGACCCCCCTGGAGCCGATGTCGCCCCAGCGACAGGCTCTGCTGAGCAGTCGCTGCTACCAGCTGAGTGAAGCCGACTGCTGGGACCTCCCTGTCGACTACACTAAGATCAAACGGCTGGGAGACGAGCAGGACCACAAGGAGGTAACGGGAAGGTCTACGTCACTTTACATCCAACATGCACCACCATTTAAATAAATAGAAGATGGTGGTGAAACATCATTTATAGAAGACCTACATGTTTCTCCTGCTCTGCCTCTTCAATTAACCACTTAAGATATATTTATACTGCAAAGTCAGGACAAATCCAGGCGGAGAAACTCAAGGAGTTTATATTGCAGTTGTGTGTATTGATGATGAAGCAGTTTAAAGGGATGCTTGTCCTCTGGTGCAAAGCGGAGCAGCACCACAGAGAAGTCGTGGACTTCCTTTGTTCTGTTGGTCGCTGGTGTGCAGACGGTTTGCATCACTTTACATACATATGAGGGGAGTTCTGTAGGTTTGGAGAGGTCTGAGTGTTTGTTCATCTGCACTGACCAGAGGTGAGAGAGCAGCTCAGAACGGGGTCGTTCAGACACTTTAGTTTATCACGGAGTGGAAGAACATTATTATACAACTCACTGGTCACATGATTAATCACATGTGTGTTCTGAGCAGGAAGAGCCAATCAGAGACGAGGATCCACGGCATATCTGCCTTATGGTTGTCTCCTGTATTGTATCTTAAAATGTCGTCTTGGTCATTTTATATAGTCCATGCGCTCAGTGGTACACCACGGCCAATTCATTAGGTACACCTGCATGTAATACGACTAACCAGTTCGAACAGGAACTCTAACTTTTTAAAAGCTTTTAATGGTTCAGGTTTTGTCGACGAAATGTCATAATTCCACTTCATGTTTATTAATGAGAGATGTTATTATTCATTCATTTATAATCCGTTACCAGTTAAAATGTTTATAAGGTAAAGAACTTGGCTGAAACGAAACAAAAAGACAAACGTGCTGATATTTGCTGTGATGTAAATAATGTGTCATCCGATCGAATCGGCCGGCTGCAGCCAACGACGCTCCAATGTATGAATGTGTAAACAGGTCGAGGACCAACCCAACGAGGAGAACGTAGCCGAGGAGGTGATGGAGAATAACATCTGATTCAGATTTGTTCTTGTTGACGGTTAGCAGTAAAGAAACAGGGGCGTCAACATCCAATCAAATGTCCATCGGAGAGTAAATAAAGGTTGAAACCACTCTGCTCTTCATTACGCAGCTTCAGCTGATTTATTATTTATTACTTCCAATTTTATTTTGCAGAATCCCACAGAAACATTCTCTGCTGGAACTCTGAGCCCACCGAGTGTCTTCTGGAGATCTTTTATAAAAGCTTAATAGTTATAATTCTTTTACTTTATGAGGAAGAAGACGAAGGTTGTTGATTTGGTCCTGGGTCCAAAACTACACTTTGAGCACTTTGATAGAAACAGAATTTATTTCAAGAGTAAAGGTGAAGGTCTTTTACCTGCGTCTTTCACTTCAGTCCCAAATATCAGTTTGGAAGATAATTCTGGCTGATATGAGGCCAAGTGGCTGCAACCATTCCTCCTGCAGGCTGAGTGCGCCCCCATGTGGACAGAAGTGGCGCTGCAGACGCAGCAGCTCTGTTGATGAACCCTCCAGGAGCTCAGGCAATGAAATAGTGAATTACACGGCTGATACATAAGTAAAACACGATAGATCATCTGCACGCTCTAAACCCTCTCACATCTGATATCACACAGAGCAATCCATGCAGCAAATTGCTACATTTGCCACATCGGACTCAGAGCGACGAGGTGAAAAGGATTTAATCAGGAAAGTAATTGCGTTTGTTAATGAAGCACGACGTTGCAGAGGAGGCCGGAGCCCGGAGCTCGCCAGCCGAGGGGGTTCCTCCAGGCAGTCTTGAATGATTTCGCCTCCCAACTGAGGAGGTGTGAAGTGTGACAGACTGCAGCTCACACATGTTCCTGTCGTCCACCTGATGCAGGAGGGTTGAACCGGTGCTGAGAGATTAGCCTGAGGCACAATCCTATGTGGAGATAATCAAATAAATCTGGTGTGAATCTACTGGAAGCAGGAGATGTAATCTCGCCTCCTGATGATTATACAGATGAGAATGAGAGAAAAATACATTTAGTGGACGGATTAGAGAAGATGGTCTACAAGATGATTTCATGTGATAGATGATGAGCAGGTTTTCTCTGTTTGAGCCCAATTTCATATGAAAATGTTCCAATATGTTAAAAATAGAAGTAAACTAAGAGTTCAGACCTTCTATCATCTGCACCACCTGACACCATCACATCTGTCTGGATTGTAGAATAAACCTGCCTCCTCCATGTTATCCTGCAGTCACTTCCCAGATGATATGATAAGAACTGGAACACGTCCCATTAACACTCCATGTTAACCTGCAGTCACTTCCCAGATGATATGATAAGAACTGGAACACGTCCCATTAACACTCCATGTTAACCTGCAGTCACTTCCCAGATGATATGATAAGAACTGGAACACGTCCCATTAACACTCCATGTTAACAAATGCCTTCATTTTAAAACCATTTGCCCCAAAATGTAAAGGTCTCTTCCTTGACTCATGTTACACCGTCCACAGAGTTTGGGGGAAACCAGGCTTTGAGTTTTTTGTGTAGCTGTTGTATAAAACGTGTTCTTCTTTGGTTAACAAGGATAAATGACTTCTGAATTGTTGTAATGGTTCGTTTACACTCACATTAAATTATACTGAATCTACCTGCAGGTTTTGTGCTCTGGTGGCTTCCAGAACAATAACCTGATAAGATGGATCTTCTCTGTCCAGATGCACAAAAACTGTGTCTCCATTGGAAACATGACATTACTGTGTAAAGATGCTAACCTTGGAGCCTGTAGTGACATGTTGTAGTTGGCTTATTTCTCGTCCATGCACCAGAGCGATGAGCTGGATCCATTCCAGGAGCTGCTGGACGAGCAGCGCTACCCGGCCGAAGTGACCATGCCAAGCCCCAAACACCACAAGTACCCGCCCTGCAAGGAGAGCAAGAAGGAGCTCATCACGTAAGACCAAACCCATCGTCACAATCAGTACTGGGCTATCAGTGAGATCTTGACCTGCTCCTGTCACCTGCATCTCTACCACTTTTCCACCCTTTTCCACTTAAAGTTTGCTTCTTGAGAGCTATAAGTCCAGACTTTTGTTTATTGTGAATGTCGGTGTTCTGCCTGTGTCTCTTTGCCTAACACAGGTTGACGAGTTGCCAGCTCGCCGACAAGAACCTCCGCGGGATGATGACGACCAACGCACAAGAGCTGAAGTGAGTGTGCAAGATCTTCATACCTTGAGAGAGCAGAATAATGAACATTCAGCATTGTCTTTGTTGTCTTAGAGAGAATAAATGCTCCTCTCTTGGAATACCGCTTTGTTGATGCTTTCCCGCTCATGCAAAGGACATTAGCATTCATGTTGCGTCATCTGCTGAAACCCTGTTGACAGCAAAGACTGTTACAGCTGAGCTTTACAAAGACAGTTGTATCCTTCGGAAAGTTACTTTGAATTCTTATGGAGGTCCCAGTTCACAGCTTAGATTACGGAGTATCACAGTATGCAGATGATACACTGATTTATATAACAACATCTCCCAGGGACTTTGGTCCCATGCAAACACTGAGTGAGTGAATTGAACAAATCAATGTGTGGAAGTGTCACTTAAATAAAGATCAACTGTAAATGACGGAACAAATAAAAGTCTCAACTTTATTCACAAACATTAAAAACTGAAATCTTGGTCGCTCCGCTGGTTTTATTCCTTTTCTTTTTTTTTTATAACATCCATGTTTTAACTATGTTTGATGCAGATCTTGTTGTTTAACATACCTTCGAGATACGTTTGGATGTTCCAGACACTTCCAGGGACTTTAAACGTTGAGTCGATGTTAGCGTTACGGTGCCGCCACTGTTTGATCCTCACGTTTGGTCCTTAGGTGTCCAACTCCCGGCTGTGATGGATCAGGACACATCACAGGGAACTACGCCTCCCACAGGAGGTAACATACCTGCAATAGCTGCAAACATGTAACAACAAACCAACACTCACAGCTCTTCACTGCACGTTTGTTTTCTGTCCTTCAGTCTGTCTGGTTGTCCTCGAGCCAAGAAGAGCGGTATCAAAATCCTCCACAGTAAAGAGGACAAGGACGACCAGGAGCCAATCAAGTAAGAGAGATCATGTATATTAAACTGACGATTTTTAGTTAGAGACTGGAACATTTATGCACTCGTATAGATCCTGGACCAATCAGAGAGCGCTCTTGACCGCCCCCTGGTGGCTGGTTGTAATATAGCTCATAAATCTCTGCAACGCTGTCGCAGCCTTGAAAAAGCTGTTTCATTTAAAGTGCTTTAATCATGCATTTTTTTTTACTATTTGAAGCCGAACATCGGGAGGTTTTGGAGAAAGGCATTATTCTTTTCTTTCTATTAAATAAATAAATATACCGTGGATATAAATCTGATGGCGTTTGTTGTGCGACTGACAGATTCATCCGTCTCCTCCCTCTTAAGATGCTTCCTGTGTACGCTGACCTTTGTAACTTTAGGAGGGAATATTTTAGAGGATCTGTGGGCAGAGCTCCGCCTCACCTCCTCGCTCCCAGCAGGCCAAGCCCAGTAAAGGTTAGCGCTAGTGAGCGTTTGACATTTGCGTTACAGCAGAGCCATGATGTTAAGCCAATACGACCTTGCGAGTAGTTGGGCCGGTGTCAGCCTGCCGCCACCTCTGTTCCGTCTGCCATCATCATTAACAGTGGAATCATAATTAAACTTCACCTCGGCCCGGCTGGGGAGCGGCTCGCGATGCTACGCTCATTCTAATCAGCCCAAATGTCACGGCGAAGGGCGTTTTGAGCTGTCAGAGGCAGAGCTGAGCGTCTGGATGTGGAGGAGGAGGTGTCATGTGCGGAGTAGGCGATGTTTATCCTGCTCATCGTTGTGTTGCTGCGGCCTGGAGGCCTCAGACGGGAGGACAAGGGTTTGAGGGAGGAGGTGAGACTGGGATTAATCCCTCCCTCCGGCCGTCCGAAGAATCCTGAATAGATGTGATAGACAACCTGATCGGCTTTTGTGAAGTTTAATTTCCCAAGTCAAACGCTGCAGTTTGAGCTTTGGTGTGTGTTTTGTATTATCACCTGTAGTCAGACAGGAACGTCCCAGTGGAGCCGACTCCTGTGTGAACTGACCGCGACATGTGACGAATCCTCGTGGTCAAAGTTTAAATCAGAGGAAGATTATTTAAGACACAATCGTCCTCGTGCTTTGTGACAAACTCAGAGCTCTGTGTTTCCCCTCGTCCTCTCAGGTGTCCAGTCCCGGGCTGCGACGGACAGGGTCATGTGACAGGGAAGTACGCCTCCCACCGCAGTGCATCTGGCTGCCCCCTGGCGGCCAAGAGGCAGAAGGACAGCTACGTCAACGGCTCGCAGTTTGTCTGGAAATCTGGCAAGACAGATGGCATGACGTGCCCGACGCCGGGCTGCGACGGCTCGGGACATGTCAGCGGGAGCTTCCTGACTCATCGGAGGTGAGACGTGTAGCTCAGCTTTGTCCCTGTTTCTTGTTTATGAATGACCTCCTTCCTACCTCCATCCTGCAGACGTGTTTCCTACCTTCCACAATCAGTGGTTTCATGGTTTGTGCATGTTTACTTCCAGTCTCTCCGGCTGTCCCCGGGCCACCTCGGCCATGAAGAAGGCCAGGATGAGCGGCGTGGAGATGTTGACAATCAAGCAGAAAGCGAGCAAAGGTCAGAGCTCCGAATACAAAAACACAGACATATATTATAACCTTTAAACTTCTTATTTAAATACCCGAAGGCTTCACAAACCATCACGGTTGCACTCGTGAAGAAGAAAAGAAACATTTTGTGAAACGCGTGTTTTGCTTTCAGGCATCGAGAACGACGAAGAAATCAAACAGCTGGATGAAGACATCAAAGATCTGAATGAGTCCAACACTCAAGTGGAGTCCGACATGATAAAGCTGAGGACACAGGTAAACTTGGCGTCTTTGTGACGTACATGAGTAGATTGATGCTGAGGGGAGAAAAAACTAAAACATAAACCTGACTGAGGTGAATCTTTTTATATTCTGGAGCTCCACCAGAGCAGCGAGTGTTTATCTCTAACTGGCCCGTTATGTATCCAAAGTCCCAAAAACACTTTCCTCTCCACAAATACGTCTGATTGGCCAACTTCTGGAAGCCTGCAGAGGGGCAGCCTCCCTGTATTTGGTGGGCATGCTGTACCCAGAGCAGATGACTGTATAAAAAACATGAAAGTAGTAAAGAATGTCAGTCTGAGTCTGAGCAAACGAGGACACGCCCCCTTTCAAACGGTAACAATGGGTTTATCTCCTGGTAGATAACCACCATGGAAACCAACCTGAAGTCCATCGAGGAGGAGAACAAGGTGATCGAGCAGCAGAACGACTCACTGCTGCACGAGCTGGCCAACCTCAGCCAATCGCTCATCAACAGCTTAGCTAACATCCAGCTGCCGCACATGGTAAGAACGAGGAGCCACAAAACCAGCCTGCAACCAAACTGCTGCAGGCTGGTCTCAACGGGATTCGAACCCTCGGTGGGTTTCGAACCCTCAGTGGGATTCGAACCCTCAGTGGGATTCAAACCCTCAGTGGGATTCAAACCCAGGTCATTTTCTTTGACTTTAGGTTAAATGGACTAAATCATTTACATTCAGTCAAATATTCCTTTTTATTGATGAATTCAATATTTTTTAGGTTGATCTGGTGTTTTATTGTTTCGGCCTTTCTTTTATCAACAATAATCAATCAGAGGTCCTGTATTTAATGATGTTACATTTACTTGTGGATCTATTTTGTGGGAGTTCAGAGTTTGAATGTTTAATATTTAATGTGAAAACATTTGTGGACCTGATCCGAGGCTGCTCAACATCTGCTCACAGTTCTAATCTCAGGCACTCAGGTGTTACCTCATCTGCTTTTCTTTCTTTATGTTCGCCACCTTTCGTTCCCCGGCCGTCCATGCTGTGCTTCTTCTGTGCTTTACAAACGCCTCCCAGAGTTTCATCCCAGAAACAGCCTGGACGTTGGTTTTGGTTTCAGTGCTTGTGGCTGTTTTGACGTCATGTTGTCTCAGTGTAGAGAGAAGACCGGGGCTAATTGGATAACTGAAGCAGCAGCAGCTCTGCTTCCTGTCCTCCGTCCACTCATGTGCTCAGAGAACGACGTCCGTCTTAACAACCAATTAGATCTTTAACTCTTCTGGAACCAAACTGAATTATAATCCCGTCTCCAACATGATTACAGGAAGTGGAATGTTCCTTTTCTTGTGTTCAGAGAAACACCAGGTTCGACCAAACCGTGTGATTGATCATATTTACTGTTTAATTTAAGTGAATAACATGTTAATGATTTTTAGAGTAGAAGAAGAAACGATCCACCTTTGATTCTCTCCGTCGTCTCATCATTAGTGCACACTGAATAAATCCACCTGAGTCGGATGAATTGACTTGTTCAGGCGGACGTTGTGTGTTTGTTTTGTTTTTCCGGTGTCGTCTATGAGGCCGAGTGACCGCCGCCGTTTGACTCGCAGGCTAATAGACTTCTCTGTGCACCCTCTCCCGTAGAGACCGCCGCCACAGAAAGAGGCCCCAGTAAAGCATAACTGCTGTTTACAGATGCCTCCCAGAGTAAGAGACCCATTTATCCTTTATCCAATTATCCTTCTCTTCTGCACTGTCATCCTCCCTCCCTACAACCCCCGAACTCATCACAACTCTCCTTTCACACATGGAGCATTGCAGCATGCGTCGATTCAGTCGCAGCAGTCAGACACTACGTACAATACAACGATGTATCTCAGCTAAAGCATCATGTGCAGCAGTCAGCCAGGCGCCTGAAGAAGATGCCGATACTTACGATGTTTTTTACATCAAATATCAAAAAGTAAAGATGGAGAAGGGATGACGAGTCCGTGTTAGGAGGAAGACAAACACCAGACGAAGCAGAAGCTCCAGTCCAGTCGAGTCCCGTTGTCGACTGCATGTTCGACAACTCTAAGCCAGGCGACCACATTCTTTCGAACCAAAATATACAAATATTTTTCAAGAGTGAAGATATAAGTATCAGTAGTTGGCAGAAATACCGAGACGATGAAGATGAATGTATGTATCGTACATCAACTGACATAAGTGAGTAGAAGGAATTTCATTTGCAATAAAAAGTTTGAACTAAAGTCACAATCAACAGTTTCACGAACCTGCAGACGGAGCTGCTCTGTTCAGTCCAGCTGTTGATGTATCGCTGCGTCTGAATCATCATCACTCAGCCTCTGGACACTGACTGTCAGATACAGGCTATCGAATAGATACGTTGGACACGTTCTCCTTTGCAGAGAGAGAAAGATGAGCAACCAAAAATCCAGGCGTAGCTTCGTGTATGTCTGGAACATTTTGGAGTCTCTTTTGAAAGAGGTGCAACACGGCCGGCTGACGGGTCTCGATGGGGTCAGAAACCACAGAAGTAGTCGGCCTTGAGATACACCTTGTGTAAAACAAATTATATTCACCAGACTTTATAAATAGTCTTGCTGGTTTAACCACGTCTGAAGACGAAGCTGCTCCGACCCTGTGAGACATCTCCACGTCTAGAAGTCTCAGTCAGATGGGCGGAGTTGAACTACGCGTCGTTTCACTCTCATCTGCCGGTTGACTTCACCTCCGTTTTTAACATCCTGGTTTTGTCTCCATTCGCTAAACATGAACCTTCCATGCACCCATCAGCGAACCATCCCTCTCCTGAGTTTGCATGGTTTGACGTTGCATCGCATCACAAGCTACAGATGCTGGACATTATATCAACAGCAGTATTTCAGTGAGTTTGTGTAACCGAGTGTTGCTGTCCTGACGGTGTTCGCCACCTCCCCCTGTTGCCCTTCCAAACATGTCCAACAATGTCTGGACAGAGAACCGACCTGCTGTCTGTACAAACATGCCTCCTCTGACCCCTCTGATCGCTGGTTTCTTCCTGGGTTTCTTTTCCCTTCACAGGAGCCAATGAATGAAAATAACTTTGACACTTATGTGAGTACACTGACAGACATGTACACCCACCAGGACCAGTACCAGAGTCCAGAGAACAAGGCGCTGCTGGAGAACATCAGACAGGCCGTTCAGGGCATCCAGGTCTAGCTCCCGCCGAGGCCAAAAACATCAAATGCAAAAGCTAAAACAACAACAAGAACAACAAAAAAAGCGTGGAATGGGTTGTTTCTTCGCTGCTGTAATCTACCATAGTTCTGCTGTTATGCTCTCAACTCCATCGGTATCTCTTTTTTTATTATTTTGATTGTTGTCGCCTTGCTTTTAAACGACATTTTAAAATCCACGTTTTTGTACATTTTCATATGACCTAATATAATGTGATGTACCGTTTATAGCTGCTGCTGTATGCACATTCCAGTGTGTATGTATGTATTTATTTATTGTAAGCTTTGAATCATTTCTTATGTTAATGCAGTTTACATACATCGACAGACGTCAGGGGTTTAACGGGGGGTCGGGGGGGGGGGGGGGGGGGGGGGGGGGGGAAAAAAAGGA
>CAAKHC010008670.1:0-17281 GCA_901007825.1 Macroramphosus scolopax | reverse complement strand
GAGGAGGGGGAGAGAGAGAGAGGAGGGAGAGGGGGGGAGAGAGAGAGAGAGAGAGAGAGAGAGAGAGAGAGAGAGAGAGAGAGAGAGAGAGAGTGGTGTCTCTTTGCTTGTGAAAGACAGAGGGAGGGGGGAGATGGAGGCAGCCAAGCAGTAATTAGTGTTGCCTGTCATCCCAAATCTCCATGGAGATGTGTTCTGTATGCCATCTACACCTTCGGTGCATAATCATGGAGGCACAGAAGAGCAGGAGGCACGTCTATGGCTGCCGTTACACCACTTTGAGCAAGCGCAAGATCAACCAGAACACTTGTGTCGCCACTATAAATAGCGGTACAGTAGATAACGCAGCATCGGAGCTGTGCAGCTGCAAAATGTGCAGTTAATTGATAAAATGCAGATTCCACGTCACAAGCAAATGAATGAAAAGAGTGCACGTGAAGATGTTATCTTTAACACAGGGGTACCTGGCGTGTATTTTATTTGTATTCCTGCATAGAAACACATGCCTACATGATACAACATCACACACGCACGCGCACACCATACAACATCTGACAGTTTAGGTTCAAATCCATCACAGTCACCTAGACAATCTCTAATGGGGAAATATGAAACCGATGCGCTGTGTGATTCTCCATCACCATTGAGTATATACAACAGGAAATGAGCCTCAAAATGTGAATTAGCGAATTAATAATCTTTCATTATTGGTTGACGGCGTTTTCGCCTTGTATGAGCACATCATATCCACAGAAGAGTTAAAGAACGATCCAGAATACCTCACTGTGCTACCTACGTACAACTGTGCTCACAGTCAATATCTGGGTAAATATGAGGATGAAATTAACTCTGTTTAATAAACATAAGGCCACTATGGTAGACCATGAGGAATATAAGAAAGGAACCACACTCCTCGTCTCTCCTCTCCGTGGAAACATGTTACAGTTGGGTTTCTACAGATCCGACACAACATTCAGATTACGTTACTGCCAAAAAGCTAAGCTCCATTACTCAACATGAGGCACAAGTGGAACTGGCGGTATTGTAGAGTGTGTAGTTTCTACTGAAGATGGTAATGAAAAGCTACCATGTAATCTAATAATATGCACATTTTGGTCCAGCCTCAACCAGTACTGACGCATCAGTTGTATACGAATAATAAAAAGACAAAACTGCTCCATCCATTAATCTTTTTTTTTTTTTTTTTTAAGTTCTCTTACAAACGTCGTGTTGACTGAGCAGCATTCATCACACAAAGGATCTGCATGTGTCCCTGTGGTCAGTGGTAAAAAACAGTGGCGTGACAGAAGGCAGATAATGGATGACGATGATGATGATGATGATGATGATGATGATGATGATGATGATGATGATGATGATGATGATGATGATGAAGAACTATTTTGTAATTTCAAGTTTTTCATCTAATCCTAGATCACAGTTATGCTGGACAATCCCATATTCACAAATGCTTTTACTTTTAACGACGTTAATCCAAAAGACGATGAAGTGTGTTTAAAATTAAAAAAAAAACATCTCTAACTTCTGTACAGATTCCTCCAAACATGGACAAACAAACAGAGACGCATGCGGACAAATGCGATATTGGATGAGCAAAAAAAATTTGAGACTTAAACAAGCCATGAATGACCTGTCCACTAAATGATGAGCAGAACGATGACTTCCTACTTTCAAAAACATCATACAATGTAGATCATGCAACACATGCAATACGCTTTGCGACATGTAAATGAGTGTACACATGGTAAATATGCAATGCAACTGATTTTGGACGTATGAGAACACATACAAATTAATTAATAAAATAATTCAGTTCATTCAGAAAAGTCAGAAAAGCAGCGACTGGAGCTGAAGATCTGCCCGGCATGTTCCCAGCTGCAAGTTCATGCTGTGTTTCCTCAGCATCAGGTCAGAGTGGTGACCTCCGGCTGAGAGTAGTTTCCAGTGGCAGCGAGGATGTCTTTACAGCTCTCTGGTAGGAGACACACAGGACAGGAACACAATGAGACACAGTGACTTACGACATGAGCAGGAGAGACCTACAAGTAGACCAGAAGTATAGTACTCCTGGATATTATTACTCTGATGTGGAGAGCCATTGAGAGCTTTTTCAAGGATATTTACAGTGTAATGTACACTATTGTTAATTGGTTAAAAGGGATGAAATCTTCTATTTTAGCATGCTATTTTCTACTTGTTCAACTTGTATGGTGCAAAATATTCAAAAGCCTTTTTCCCCAACCCCAGTTGTCCGGATGTTCTTTAAGAGGCAAATTATATTAGGTTCATATGTGGTGTGAAAGTGATAATTAAGTGGAAGTGTGAATCCTGCAGGAAGTCCGACCAGGAGTACTTCTTAAATCAATTAGACCCAGTGTTGTTCCCTCCTCGCTGCCAATGACTGACACCCAACTTTCTCACATAAGATACATTAATGAGTTTTAATGACAAACCACAGTTATATGAAATAAACCTTCTTGCCTCATTAAATCTCTTAATTGTTTCACTGATTATAACAATTGCTGCTTATTGTCTTTTCAGTAGTAATTCAGCTCTATTCCATAAACAAATCCACAAATTTGATCCTCACAGGCCTGCAGGAGGCTTTAGCTTCGGCCGCCCGTGCTGTTAATAGAAACCTATTGGTGTTAATCACCGAGAGGAGTCACCTGGGAATACGGAAGCTCATCCGAGCTCAGAAGCCTTTTTCTCTGTCACTCATTCGCCTGCTGCTTTCTCGCGGCATCACTTCAATGGTTTGCCACACCAGGATGCACTCATTGTAAGGAAACAAGCTGGCGGTCGTCACATAGCAAAGCAATGCGCCTTCAACCAGGAAGGTGATTGCTTTTCTAAGTATAAGATGTGACAGCAAGCGCTTCCACTGTGACAAGCTAAATCCCCTCAAACCCAACTGTGTATTGTTCCAGCTGCAGGGCGGCTGACCATTTCCTGTCACTGATCTCTATCTGAGCATCTTCAGGCTCGCCGCATCCATCCGTCTGTTTCCTGTCATAATGCACTGCTGACCATGATCCATACCTTATATCCTGTGACTCTGGAATTAACCTAGCACCTCTGCACCATAATCTACCTCCATCCGACCGGCTCGTAATGGCTTCAATCCCGAAGGTAACCCTTTAAATGTTGGACAAAAAGGGTTCGATTTTAAACAATACCTTTGTTAACAATGTTAGGAATCACTCGACCCTGTTACTGTACATTGTCTCATATTACCATGTACAGGCGATGTGCATTAGAATGTGTTGTGTATGTGTGATATTCTCCTGTAATAAATTAGGGTGTAATTACACCAAACACATGGCTCAGGATTAAATTACCACATCCTCTCTCTCTCTCAGATTAATCTTGTGGTCCTCTGGCTTTGCGCATCTTTCTAATAGTTCTGCAATCAGAGGAACGCTAGCTTGAGGTGTAATTAAGAAAACCAGATCATTTAACATGTTATTAGAGAAATCTGCATTAAAAACCAGTTGGAGTTTTTCCCTACGTAGACTTCGAGGCTGCTAATCTACTAATAGATTAATCCCCTGAACATTATATACCCATAACTGCCCGTTCTTCTCAATTATCCAGCAAATACTGAGGATATGTGATTTTGTTTTAATTTGCATGCAACAATACACCATTATCCTACACGTCCACAACACTTCTCACATTCAGGCTTTCAGCAAAAAGGTTCGAGTACAATCTTCTTGTAATGGGCTGTCAAAAAAAAGCAGCACTACATATTCTCGTAGGAGCCTAACTACAGTAAGTGCCCCATTTACGTGTCTTTTTTCTATGACAGTCACGCTCTAATGATCTTTTGTAGGGAAATGCATCCAGTCATAGTGCAGTTTTGCAGGAAAACACCTTCAGGACCGTCGGGCTGTTTGGAGACGAGTATCCGGATGTTGACTGGGAGGATATGTGCTCAGGATGCCGGGAATGGATCTATGGCTGACAAATATAGAACCTCTTCTTTCAAGGGGCTTTCGGTTGGTTAGTTTGGAAAGCTCAGATGTGAGATGCAGCCACTATTGAAGGAGAGAGATAGCGGGCTGAAAGCGGATGTCAATTCCGAGAACATCTCTTTCTTCTTTGTACCCATCAGATTCAGGCTCTTAGAAAATCGTCACAATTACGGAGTACTGGTTTTAAAAATGTGCAGCTAAAGTTAGTCATCATCGAGGCAGATGGTGGTTAATCTGGATTACACAAAATAATGCAAATACTTAGGCTTGAGCCTGAACATAAAGTATGTACATGAGGATGAAAAACATATTTACACACAACAGGAAACATTTGCTGACAGCACTTTATTAAGGTGATAATTGAAAGAAAAGCTTCTTCACCCGGCCCACACGGAAGGATGATGCAATAAGTACGACAAAGTTCTTCCATCGGTTTAGTTTCCAACTCTGGTGAATATGAAAAAAACTGCAGTCAACCAGTTGGATGCTGCAAGAAGGATCATGAGAAGTTGGTACATGCACGGCACTGTCAGCCTGGTGATCCACTAATGATTGTCCAGCTGGTTTTGCTCCGTCTCCCCTCTGTGAAAAGATACATGGTGTTGCTAATGCATGGATACTGATATGAAGGGAGCCTACCAGTATGAATGTTGGTTTCTCCAGAGGTGAGGAGGAAGCAGGTCGCCTCGATCTTAGTCCTGTCTCGCCCTCGGGAGCACCGCAGAGACCACTTTTCGCTGGGGGACAGCGGCTGGGTCAGGCTGCAGCCTTCCTCCTCTGAAAGGGCCACATTTGCATCCCCGTTCTGCTTCGAGTCTGACAGGAAGAATAAAACACAGAGCAACATAAATGCCAAAGCTTTTACCGAGACTCCCCGCAGGGCCCAGACAAAAGCAGAGGTGTATTACATCAGGGCTGTATTTTTTTTGGATGAAATCAAATTTAACTGCAATGTTATAAGATGTAATTTGATCCTGTATGTTACTGTCTTTATGACTAAGCAAAGTTTATCTGAAAGGCCTAAGGAACTATGAATAAGACCAGAAACACAGTGGCTGTTTATGATACTATCAGGCTCTGGACCACTCAAATATTTATCATGTGGAACCAGGCAAGAATTTCTAAATAAGAACGAGAACTGATCCTTTAATATTGAATAGCAGCCTGACCTGAGCGGTTCCTCCTGACATTCTCCTCAGCAGCCAGTGGACATGTGTCGCTCTGAGTGCTGTCTCTGTGTGAGTTTGTGTCTGACTTCCCAAACGAGACTGAGTCCGTCTGAGTATCTGGGTTTGGGTTGTGCTTGTTCTTTTTTTTCGGCAGCTTCTGTTTGGCCATCGCCAGCGAGTAGTACATCCCAAAGTTATTGACGATGACTGGGACCGGCATAGCGATGGTCAGGACCCCGGCCAGCGCACACAACGCTCCAACCATCATGCCCAGCCAGGTCTGCGGGTACATGTCTCCGTAGCCCAGCGTTGTCATGGTGACAACTGCCCACCAGAAACTGATAGGGATGTTCTTGAAGTGCGTGTGGTTGGAGCCTGTGGGGTCGTCTGGACTGGCACCAATACGCTCAGCGTAGTAAATCATGGTGGCAAAAATGAGAACACCCAGTGCCAAGAAGATGATGAGCAGGAGGAATTCATTGACGCTTGCCTTCAGTGTGTGTCCCAGCACGCGCAGACCTACAAAGTGTCGCGTCAGCTTGAAGATCCGGAGTATCCGAACAAACCGCACCACACGGAGGAAACCCAGCACATCGCTGGCAGCTTTGGACGAAAGGCCACTCAGGCCCATTTCCAGATAGAACGGCAGAATGGCCACAAAGTCAATGATGTTGAGCTGGTTCTTGATGAAGACCACCTTGTCTGGGCAGCAGACGATACGCACCAGGAATTCAAACGTGAACCAGATCACGCAGATGCCCTCCACCATGATGAGGATGGGCTTGGTCACCATTTCCCTCCTCTCCTCTTCGCGTGTGACGTTGCCCACGACAACAAGCTCTGTCCGGTTCTGCAGTTCGTTGAAGGCTTCATGGGTCTCCAGGCAGAAGGTGGTGATGGACACCAGGATGAAGAAGAGAGAGGCAAGTGCTACCCCCTGGATGGGACAGATCGGAGAGTTCACCACCATCATTTTCATGTCTTCTCACAATTAACAAGCACTCAATATTATTTATTATATTATTTATTAAGTGTTTTGTATAACAGCTTAACGTGTTGCCATATATTATGATGTGATAATATTGTTTCATCTCAAATTGTAGCAGTGTCAAAATACCACAGATAAATGACATGCACGTGCCAATCAAGTCTGTGAAGCAGCGTGATTTGAGGGATTATTTTCTGGTGGAAACGCTGGCTGTCGGGTGATTGACAGTGAGATGAGACCAAAATATAAACACACTGATAAGTGAACACTTAACTCAGGCAGAGAGAGACAGGTCTACATCAATGTAATAAAACTAAAGTAAGGATGTAGAATGTTTTTAAGATAATGACACGGCAATTTCCTGGAAATCACATAGTAATGTCCAGGAATTACAGTCCACGATACAGGCTGTGTTGTAAACTGTTACTGCCTTCATGTAGGACCTCTTTAAAGAACAAATCTAAGAAAGAGATATTAGTGAATGACGCCCGGTGTTCTCAGTGGGAACACGCCATTACTGCCATGAACACAGAGACCAGATCCTGCTGACATGATTCCATTAACAGGGGTCCTGCAGGTCACAGGCAGGTGTGCTCACATGGAGGCAACAGACTCACTAAATCAATCATGGAGCTCCTCTGCGAGATGTTTTTCAAATGTATAAGGGATAGAATATTCTCCGTTTGGTGAGTTATTTGATCCACATTTCATAGAAGGCAAATTAAACAACATGGCTGGCATTCACCTGACCCGGCACAATGGCCCTGTCTTTCTGTTTGTCTTAACATTGTGTGCTAACTGTCTTTATTGTTTATTCAAGCCAGGACAAATTGTAATTCCTCTTCATCCTTTCTCATCTCCCAGCTGGATAAATATGTACCTCGGCCTAGCATGCACTCAGCCTCTCACATATCAATCTGCTTTATAGTGTTTGGGCCTGCTATTAGAAAAAACAAATCAAACATATAATGTCTGTTTGGGATTCTCATTCACTGTGGAACAAACAAAAAGACCAGGGGGGTTTATTGTGCACATGTAAATAAATGTATAATACATGCCTGGTCATATCTCTATTTTGCTGCCAGATAATGTGCAGCTTGATACCATGACAACCTCCCTCAGCTTTCTCCCTGCAGAGCCCTGAAGCGTTCACATGATCCCCCGAGAAGACAAGGACAGGATGAGACGGAGAACACTTGACTCTGCCCCAGGAGGATCTCAGAGTTCCCCCTGTTGCATGGACACGGGTCCACTGAACAACATCAAGGCCAACTGTGCATGATATGTGTGTGTGTGTGCGTGCGTGTGTGTGTGTGTGTGTGCGTGCGTGCTTTGTTGTGCAATTTATCAAAATTCAAACATCCCAGCGCCTGATATTCCTCGCTCCAAACCCCAAACCATATTGCCAGAAACCACATTACCAAATTTCTGTCTTGTACAATTTGTACAAATTCTTTAAGCACATAAGTGACATTAAAGAGGAAGAAAACTGGTTGTTGTAGCTATGGAAAAGTTAAACTCCTTTCTATCATGCACATAAAAAAACAATCAAAATCTTTTTCCACTGAACTCAGAGAGGAAAAGCAACTGCTCAGCTCAGATTATATTTTATGATATGAGAGATGTTAATATCACTTTTATGTTATTTTAAGAATGAATCATGCATCGCTGGCAAACAAGGGGAAACAAGGTTTTCCCCTCATTTTAAAATGTATTTCAGGAACACTAAATCAGTTTGAGCAGTCTACATTTCCCCGAAAGGGACCCACTGATCGGATACTGATATCAGATATGGGTTTGAAAGTGATGCAAATAGCTGGATCAGTAACAGAATGGCCAATCTGGGGCTGATCTACCTATCGAGAAGTGACGTTTTTACACTACTAGTGTAATTGTGTCCCTGTGGTCAGACTAAAAACCCCAAAATGTATTGTAAATGTATGTAACTTCTGCCGTCTTGGGAGTCAAGCAGCCACCGCCTCTGTCCTTGGTTGCCATAGCAACACTGCTCATCTCCTTATCTGATTGGTTACTTGCATCTGAAAACATCACAGTTGTTGATATCAAAAAGGCAGACAGTGTCTCCCAAACTGAGATTTATTACTGGCCCTGTAATGACCTCAAAAGCCAGATTGTACGCAATTGACCCCTCGTGTTGACCTTCAGGAAATAGATATGTATCCGATGTATTTCTGATCTAGGACCACATATGAAAGTGACTCAAATCTGATATGAAAAGATCACATGTGTCACATTAAGGCAAAAATGTGTATTTGAGTCACTTCAGCCTGATGATGTGAATGTTTTCAAACTGAATGTCACTGCAAACGGCCGTGTCGTCCAAATGTTGAGATTATATGCATCCACGGGTTGCAGAGAAGTCACATGCCAATATTTTATTTTGGCGAATGCATTGCATTTCTTGCAGATATCAAACAGACAAGACCACAAATCAGCAGCAATAACAACTAAGAATCTTGCTGTTGTTCATGTGATGAGCCCAACAGGCCTTGACAGTGTTCAGTTTACTCAAATGCCAAACGGTTTATCCCAGAACTAAACAGAGCTGAGGGGGACCTCTGCAGGGAAGGTGCTGGAGGTCCTGGCATACACAAGGACAAGTCGCTGTGCTAATAAAAGGCTCAACCCGAATGTCTAACAAAAACATGGCAGAGACTGACCTCTCACCTGTGTGCACGTGCCTGGACGACTGCGAAGTCTTTCTCTGGGTTCGTAGCAGCTAGTAGAACCAGTAACTGGAAGTTGATATTTGTCCATTTCTTTGTGAATCCTGTTAAATAAATCCTGCAGCATTTAAATGTCTGCGTAGTTTATTTAAAGCCTGACACAAAGGGAGACCACAATATTGTGTTTAGAGCTCAAACTTTAAACACAGTCAGTGATTGGAGTAGTGACCATGATGCCTCTTTGCCACCACAGAGCGTTTCCATTGCTCGGCCTGCTGATTTTATACAAGCAAGAATCATTTGAAGACCCAAATGTCACTGAATATTTACACAGACCTCCTTTTCCATTTCCTATAAATATAACTGTTTTCTGCTAGGGGTTAACTTTTTATACAAACATTAAATAACACTATTCATCTCATTGGTAATACCTGTCGATATTAAACAAGCGAGAATCCTTTAAGCTGCCTGGCGATAGTAACTCAATGCAATTCAACTGAGTTTATCCAAGGGAAAGATGTGTTACTGTAAGATATTAATATGACTGAAATAGAGGTGAATAAAAGTGCCACAGTAGACCGACATCACTGGGGTAGTGATGCTTTTGAGGGTTTGAAATGATAAACATTGATGCCGAAACGGCGTCAAACCAAGGTTATCAGGTGTCAGCGTGCAGACATAGCAGAGGCCCCCAGAGGGGAAGCCCAACCAGTTCCAGCTGGGAGTATCAGGGCAGCAGGGAGCGAGACAGGACGGCTGACAGGCAGCAGGCTGTGCGATAGTGTGCATCGGGTGAGGAGACCCGATACAGCCATCACCTCCAGCTGTTCAGCATCACACTCTGTTTAACAGACACACTAACACTGCACAACAATAACAACAACAAGCCCTCTGAACCGTCAGCAGCTGCTGATGCTTTCCTAGAATCATCATCACAGACTGAGAGTCAGTGCACCTGAGGATCATCATCAGCAGGACAAGACCATCTGCTCAGACGGGGTGAAAGGTCATCGACCGGGAGTAAAAAGACCACAGAGATCAAAGAGGATATTCCTTGATTTTGCCTCTGTGCACCTATGTTAAAATATAAAACTTTATGTCCAGTGGATTGACTCTAATTCCGCATGCACCAGTTGAGAGTGATTCCTTATACAACGTATTCACTGTATATTCTATTGCTATTGATGAAGTGTCTTTCACTGGCACAAATCGCCAGTGTTTCTTTATTCAAATCCAATAGCATCTACTAAAGAGATTGCATCCTGTGTACCGACTTGCAATTGCTGATAATAAAACAGCTGCTTGCATGTCCAGTGTTTTTATCTCAGAACAGACGGCAGGCTGGAGAGTTGAGCCAGAGAACCTCAGCGGGAACACAATAACCACTGAATACGTGCCGCTGATCATCAATCACCTGGCAAACCTCCTCAACTCGTGTGCCCATAAAAACTCATTTGACTTTTGAATTGTGCTTTATAAAATATGTAAATTTATTAAGTTAAAAGAGGTTATGTTTTTGTCTGCAATCAACGTTGGAAGCTGATTAAAAAAACAGAATTAGAAGTTACCAAATCAATTTTAAAAAAAAATCCCATCACTCATATGTGCTGTTTGGCTTATGTGAGTAAATAAGATCGTTTTCAGTATTTACCGATATTTTACCAAATTTGTCTTTTCAAGAAAGTTTGCAAACTCTTGCAAACTGAGCGCAGACTTCATGATGAGCCGGCTGATCTATTTTGAGCCGGCAGCTCAGAACCGAGAAGAATAAACAACCAACATAATCACACAGGATTACATCCCGCGTTCACTGAGACATCGGTGGTATAAAAGTCTCCTTAACGAGGTTGTGCTGCTTTGATCATGTGTGAAAAATCTAATCCTGCGTTCCACTCGGAGCAGCAGAGGAAGGTGTCAGCTATGTGAAAGTCGAACCCAGAGGAATACGCTCAAAACACTTATTTATTACTTGTCGTCTGGGTGTCACATTCAGACGAGGTGTGAGAGGAAGTTTCATGATTAACCCATGAAAAAAGCATTTTATTGAAAAATTATGACCAGAAATTATTTTCCAATTTAGGCCTCCCAAATGAAAAATTAGGCTTGTATCATTCCCCCATGACATGAAGGTGAAATGTCAATATTAAGCTCTTATGTATGTTAGATTTTCCAATGAATACTGATGAATATTGATTGAACATTTTAGAATCAGTACAATGATGGTTCATGAGATTCACATTAATTCTGTACAAATACCAATGAAACCAGGCCTGACTTTCTCTAGTTTGACCATAATTGAGCCAAAAATGTGCAACAAAACCCATGCAATTTATGAATAAGTGGTGAAAAATATCATTTACATTGCTAAGTAGATTATTAGACTACATTGTAGACCTAAACAATCTCATATAAGTCTATCCCTCATTCTCATTAGAAAGACAAATTGATTTCTTTCCTTGGAGAAAATAGGTTTCTCTTTTCTGTGGGAGAAGCAGGAGTAATTGCTCACCACTGTTAACAAGTTGCAGGCATTTACCACAGCAGAGATTAATTACAGGCAGCAGGGCTGCGGAATTAATGAAATATTGCATTAGGGACGATCGTACAAAGTTATCTGCTGTGAGCCGGGAACACTTTAAGTACAATGAAGTATATCACACCACCAGGTTTTCAATTTAATTTTTTACAAGCTTTTAATACATGTCGGCATTTAAAAATGCCATTGTGTCTCTGACAAACTGGTTTAATGCAGAACTGTCGCATAAGGATAAGTTCTGAATTTATGCTTTAAACGTCTAATTTGTTCCTGAGCTGAACAAACTAACACTTCGTATTTCACACTCAGAGCAACAGGGGACAAAGTTGTAAGAACCAAGAACATGTTATCTTCTTTAGCGTGGTGAAACTCTCAAGTTACCAATCGATTTACGTTCAAAAAGTCACCGATGGTCCAAGGATTTGGGTAATGTTCGAAAGAATGAGATCACTACGGCTGATATGAGTTTCTTCCTCAGGGGGTTTGCTGGGACGTTGTTCCCTCGCGCTGCTACATGATGGATTGCAACAGGTCTCACGTGTTGCTCCATTTTTGCTGCCGCTGCCAGGGGAAGAGCTCCAGAGCTCCAGAGAGTCATTTAACTCCACGAGTCGAGCCGCAGCACTCCTAGCTTCTTTGTGTTACAATGACTCACTGTCGCCAGGTGAAGAACTCGGAGAGCCATTGTAGCCGAACCGCGTCCCATTCTCACCAAAATGACTCCCTGTCTCCTCTTGTGTTACAAAGTGGCATTAGGAGACGAAGCAGTGCGGGGCCAGATCATTAGCTTCCATACAAACTATCCCTTTAAGGATGTTCAATAGTTCATGTCCAAGTTTGGTAAGAAATTGTAGCCCTATTCATCTTTTTCCCTCAATCTTAATACAATGCAGAAGGTCAGTGATCCAGGATCATCGACAAGCCTTCAGATATTTACATCCAAAGAGTTAGTAGGGCCTAATAGGAATGTTCTTCACATAAAAAGGCACACAAAACAAGCAACAAATGAAAATGAAGCACAGATGTTAAGAGATATGAACTTCCTCCAGTCTACTACCAGTTATCCACAAATATTAAATATTAATCTGTACAACTTAAAAAATCAATGTCATATATACTTAAAATAAATAGATCTCCTTCTATCCCTTAAGGACGGGCAATTAAATCTATAAATGCTACGCGATAAAAGAGGATTGTATTCTTAGCACATGAATTAGGAAATGTTGGGTTTTAATCTGTAATATAACACAACTCCACTCCGGCTGAAAGCAGACATGAAACAGTCAAATCAAGCAGATAAAAAACTTCAAACAGAACTAAAAGCTGAATACACACAGTGTGTTGAAGCAGCCAGCGAGTGAGACAACTTCATATTTCAAATGTGAAACAGATAGTTTGCTGCGTATGTGTGTGGTAGACGGAGGGGGAGGAAGGAAGAGCAACGAGCAGTGAGAAACAGTGTCACTGGTTCTATGCAATGAAAGCATTGAGTGCTTATATGATACTGTTAAAGCAATAGAACGAGCCAGGGGCAGATATGGGACCGAATTTATTTGCATTCGTTTAAAATTTGACATTAGCAAAAGCCCAAAAAAAGGATCTATATCGGCTGGTTTTTCAAATGTGGCCCAGTTGAATTAATAATTGAATAACGCTGACTTCCAGCCACGATGGCAGCGCTGCCGGGCAGTGCTCTGAATACTGAACGCTAACACAAGAAGCTCACAATGACATTAACTAGCCCTAAAAACTGACTGTTAGCATGACAACCTGTTAATTAGTGCCAAAGACTTTTGAAGACCAAAATGTCTGCACGAAAGAGCATGAGAGTTTGTTTGATATTAACGACCCAGAGCTCCTCTGATGTGAAGTTAACACCTTCAAACTGAAGCAGAGGGTCAGCACTTTTGTTCCTGTTTTCAGCGCACTCTGTACGTTACGCCTCGCTTGCAGCAGCCGTGTGTTATGATCAGCACGTCTTTGACTCTCGAGTGGTGTCATCATTAGCACACTAGATAACTAGAAGCTATTTAAAGAGCTACACCTCCAGCGCTGGTTGATCCTGAAGAGGATGTGGCTTAAATGATAGATGGATTAATGTCCCTCCGGCTTTCAAAAATCACATTACCTGAAAAGAGCTGAGAGGCTCTTTGAAGTAGAACGGCCATCGAGGTAACGTGAGTCTCTCACAATGCACTCAGCATCCTTTCAGAACGCACACAGAGCAAACATACATACATACATGAATCGGCTAGAGAGGAAATGGACAAAGAATATTACGACCGGGTCAATATAGAGCCGCTCTTTGCTCATCCCTGTCACATATATTTCATAAGGTCTCTAAGCAGGCCTTTCTTTCTTCCTGTAATCCCAACTGATTCATTTACAAATATTCATTGAGAGACAGACGTGACTAACTGGCAGCAACGATACGGGTCATCTTTGGATGGCATGAAAGCAGCGGCAGCTGTGACTCAGTGATGTCATCTGTTAGACAGCGACAGCCTGTAAATGCCACCTGGACTAGAAGACAACATAAACTCTGTTGGTAGTGTGACTGGGATGCAATAAGAACATTATAAACCTGCGAGAGTCTCTGAATAGACAAGAGCAGATGGACGGGAAATAAAGTGAGCAACAGCCTCAATCTTTTTGGACTAGACGTATTTTTCATTTTCACCACTACTGAAAGCTCCTCCTGCTGTAGTGACACTTGATACTCACTTGATAGTGAATACTTCACTCAGCACTCTGCTGGTATTGTTGCTGAGCCATTAGGAGAAGCAAACTTTTAAATGCTTACAGCAGCCGGATATCCTTCCCTGAATCATGGCAGCTTATTGGTTTTATTTTAGAACACAACATGTATTGTGTTTATAGACCTAACATGTGTGTTTTGTGATGAAAACGAGAACATATCGGAGCCTGTGTGGCCAGAGCGAGATAGAATATATAACATTTTACGACATAATCTAGCTAACTCTTAGACGGGTTTGAATAATCAACCCAACAAAATTTAACAATTATGTGTATTCATCCAATTATCAAGCAAATTCTAACATTTTTATGTGATGCCAAACCCCCATATCTTTCCAAATCCTGTCCTGTCCAGCTAGAGTGGCTTTCTAGTTATCGGGAGGTTGTGCAATCTGGTGATCAGATGCTAGTCAAGTGGTGATACCTTTGCCTCAGTGTATATGTGAATGTGTGTGTGTGTGTGTGTGTGTGTGTGTGTGTGTGTGTGTGTGTGTGTGTGTGTTGAAGCTTGTTACCTTGCATAGGAGCATCTACCAGCTGTGTCATTGTGAGTGTGTATGAGGCAGATTATAAAACGCTTTGATCACAGTTGAGGTAGGAAGTGCATATATATAAAAAATGCAACAGTGCTACAAGTATCAACAACACTGATTTACATACAAATGGTTCCCCTGTGTAATATCCCAAATACCTGTCGGTACATGGATGTCCACTCCTGCAGCTTTTTAAACACTCTTGCTTTGAGGAGCTTCGAGTGTAAACCATGGACGGGATGTGTGGGAACACTTCAGCAGCACTGCATTTTGTCATGAAACAGCAATTTCTCTACTTTTCATCATTTCATGCCATCATGTTAACTGAGAACTAACGAAACACTTGTGATGACACATCTTGAAATGAATTATGAGTATTGTCCGAATAATAACATGTGTTGTTAGTACCAACAACGAAACAATGTGTTGAGTCGCAGTTTGGACGCTAAATTTGGGCTTTAAGTTTAAGATCTTTAGTATCTACAAATGCCCTGATGATAATGTAATATGCTGACTCATTTTCCGGGTAATCCACTCTGTTGTGCAATCGGATGTGTGGTCTGTTATTATAGTATCATTTAATTTTCACTTCATTAGGCATTTAATTACTATTCCACATCATTAATTACACTCGTGGTCATTTGTGATTTTACTGTATCTACAGGAAGCCAGTGATTAATGATTTTACAGGATAAACCAACTCAAATGACCACAACGACCAAAAAGCTGTATATTGGAATAATATTTGTACATTTTTCTTTAATTTGGTGAGTGTGGGTTCCTGGAAAACAGTCATTTAACAGATTGTAAGATATGAACTTTGGCCTGAACGTGGACGCGAACATAAAGCGTTGAATCATTGCTCAACCCGAGAAGATGAATTGAAAACGATAAAAAATATTGACTTGACAACTGTAAATACTTTTATATTTATATAAAGGCAGAAAGATGTACATGCAGCCTGGCTGGCTGAACTTCATGAGGACACCTGTTGGATGTGGACAACGTGTAACTTTACCCGAATGGAAAACACTTGCATACTTCATGTTCAAGCGCTGACATGTGGCCACTAAAGGGGATGAAACACCTGGTGATCAACTCACCCTGGCTGCTCTGGATGAGTACGGGTCGTCAAACAGAGCCCAGATCTTCGGCTGCCAAACTTCGCAGCATCCTCTCGACCTGTCGGGACAGTCCTCGATGCCGAACCGCCTCGGCATCTCTCTGTCGTCGTCGGTTTCGTCCGGGTCGGGTGGTTCAAATATCTCCAGGGCCTCCTCCGCGTCTCGGTGCTGCCTGTAGGTCATCCAGCAGCACGGCTCCACGTCGGTTTCGTCTATCCCCCAAAACGCCAGCTCCTCCTCGAAGAGCGGCCCACAGACGTCGGCGGGGCAGTGCAGCTTACCGGTCCGGTAATAGTTGAGCACGTAGGCGAAGATTCCCGGGTGTCTGTCGAAGAAGAACTCGCTGGCACTCGGGGGCGCAGCGTCCGAGTCGGAGCTGACCTGCGTGTCCGGGTTGGCCAGCCATGCCAGCCGGGTCCCCGGCAGGGTCCTGAGGGTGCTCTTGTAGGTTTCATGTCTTGTGCCGCCCACGTTGATGATAATTTTGTCCGAGTCTTCCCCTCTGGCCATCTCCTCCTTCAGACATGTTTTAGACGGAGGTTTGTTGCCTGACTTGCGCCCTCGGTAAGACGAAACACACACCGAGCTTATCATTTAGAAGCAGGGACCCTTGGCCGCTAGTCACAAACTGTTGACCACTTTTAACAAAAATCAAAAAATTAACGCCCTCATTTCCAAACCCAGTTCAATGGCCTGTATGGCTCATTCATCAAAAGATAACGGTCCATGCAGCGCAAAAATGAGGTGCTCAATATAACCACCTGTTACAGAACTCAGTCTGGTGGCGCAGAAAAGCGCAGGTGACCGAACTCACTGTCTGTTGTCGTCGAATAATTCACAATAGAAGCCTCCAGATGTTCCTCTTATTTGCTATGGATGAGTGCGGCGCCCTTCCCAATAAAAAAAATACTACAGCCAAATTACGCACGGTGGTCCAGGCCTGCAGAAAGGACTAAACCTGAAGTAATGTGACATTACTCACCCCTTCTTGACACAAAGTATTTTACGTCAAAATCCCAAACTATGCCTGGCAACTTTTCTTTTCTGCACAAACAGGGAGGCTGAGGTCGATCCAGCCGCGCGTTGAATTACGCACTGAAATATTCCACCAGTTCTTCCTGTTGAAAACGCGTACCAGATGTTGGCTAGTTTTCCAGCTGGGGATCTGTTGCTTCTCCACAAGTCGCCTATCTTCCCTTAGCGACACAGCCCGGTTGGATGGTGAGTTCAACAACAGGCTCGACAGTTTAACTCTTTGGCTGCTGGCGGAGGTTGGCGCATTGTTGAACCACTCCCTCTAATTAGAAGACTGATGATGAGGTGTGTGTGTGTGTGTCTGTTTGTCTGTGTGTGAGTGTGTGTGTGTTTATGTGTCTGTGTGTCTCTGTGTCTGTGTGTGTGTGTTCGTGTCTGTGTGTGTGTGTAAATGCAAGGGGTCCTTAGCAGAATATTTGGATTGTGTTGCACCTTTTATTCCATCGTTGCATGT
>CAAKHC010008665.1:8506-19124 GCA_901007825.1 Macroramphosus scolopax | reverse complement strand
CCTGGGTGACGTGGTCGGGACACTGCTCGGTGACTCCCGGAGGAGGAACGGTCCACCTGATCCCAACCCTGCAGTGTTTGTTATGAGATACCTTTGGCCAGATGTTCAACTTGTATATGCAACATATCATCAGATCAGTGTTCCTTGGACACAACGTGCATGTTTATATTAAAGACTTGGTGTAAGAATCAGGTGAATTTAAGGTTTGGTTAAGATAAGATAAGTAGTTGTTACGTCTGCAGGAAATCCTCAGTGTGTGTTTCCTGTGTAGTGTTGCTGTTCTATCGTTCGTATTTGTGCTCCTCTGACTTCCCCCTTCACTCCTACTCTTCCACTGTGCAGGGGAATACTGGAGCTTCCTGCTGCATAGAGTGGATTCAGTCATTAGTCTCTCGGTCTGACACACTGAAACTCCCGCATGCACACTGAAATGCACACTTACTGAGAAGTGGAGGCTAAGAAGGATCTCGCACAAAAAGGAGCAGCAAGGAAGCAGAAGACCTTTAAAGGAAAAATTAAAAAAAGGAATAAAAAAAAAAAGAAGAAGAAAGGCATCTTCAGAATCCAGGAAGAGTTGCAGCTCCTCAGTGTGATGGCTGAGTGGTAACAGAGGGTCGCACAACTTGTGTTTAAAGGAGGAATCGCTTTTGGTGCTGCAGGAGAAAGGCACTCAACTCTCCAGTCATGATGATGTATCTGTGGGTAAGTTTTGTCCGTGAGGGAGGCTCAGCTTGCATGGAGGTGTGTGTGTGTGTGTGTGTGTTTGCTGTAATATTCTTCTTTGCTGGTCGCTATCTGGGTGCCGTCTGTTGTTCTTTAGTGGCTGAATGTATCAGTAATCATTAACGCTGCAGACGGCAGCAGCAGCAGCTGAAGGATGTCTTAGTACAGTGAATTTAATATTATAATGAATGTAGAAGTGGAGGTTCCAGGACATTTCATACAATCATGAGTATATTCAAAGCCATTTTCTACTGGCTACGAATTAGATCCTTAAAGGTGCATAAAACAAAACACACAATTTAAGACGAAGTCAGACAATCAGGAGGTGCTGAAATCCTCAGTTGTACCAATGTGATGCTGATCTGGACCGTAGTGACATCAGGTTATG
This sequence comes from Macroramphosus scolopax, assembly GCA_901007825.1. Classification (NCBI taxonomy): domain Eukaryota; kingdom Metazoa; phylum Chordata; class Actinopteri; order Syngnathiformes; family Centriscidae; genus Macroramphosus; species Macroramphosus scolopax. The sequence goes on along the minus strand of CAAKHC010008665.1, from coordinate 18,013 downwards.
ATGAGTAAATATATCCAGAACTACAGAAACAACCAGGAAACACCTCCTTCTTCATCCACCGGGATCGATGTCCGACGGTCTCCTTTGATTTTAAATTGAGTACTTCCAGGGAACAAATCGATCCGTTCATAAGAAACCTAATGAACATTTGTGTCACTGCGTTCTAATGGATTAGAAGCAGCGAGCCGGGCCTCATTAGGGGAGGCATGGCTCAGGAGGCAGAGTGGTTGTCCTGTAAACGGAAGGTTACCAGTTCGATCCCCCGGTCCGAAGTGTCCCTCAGCAAGAAGACACCGAACTAATTGTTCCTGATGTGTCGTCAGCTCGGCACCTTCATAGCAACGTGTGTGAACGGGTTGATGAAGTCGTCATGTGATTGTAACAACAGCGTGTCCACATCAAACGATGCTGAAGCAATGCATGCTGGGAGTATTAAGAGTTAGTTTCAATGCCCAATAGAGTATTTTTACACCAACACACAGCATGAAAGGGGTATTTTGGGCAACAATGCAGATCTCCCTGATCTACACACGGTTTGAGCTCCAGAAGACATTCGCAATACAAAATGGGATAAAAATAGCTGTGAAACGATGTCAGTGGGCAGCAGCGACTGACAGGTTTCCTTTCAGCGTACAATTGATATGCCCGGAATGTAAACGGTTTATCTCGGCCCCTCCTACACACCTCCAGTCGTTCGGGGAACCTGGCCGGGTACTTTTTGTATAATACTTCAAACAAAGAACCTCAAAGGTACAACAGCCTCCGTGGAGCTAAAGAAGGAAACACACGACAGTCACAACACACAGGAGGAGCTAATTCTTTAACAATTTAATTCAGTTGTTCAATTAAAGGGGCATTTCGTGGATTCATCTGAAGAGAGGGCAGCGGTCTGTCAGGGTTCCACCAGGAGCACCTCACATTCATTAGTTTATTAATGATTACGTTAAAACATACAATGCTTTCATAATGAAATAAATAGCCATGATATAAAACAAAGGAAGCTTTGTGCTGATGATCGGAAGAGACGGTTTGTTATCCTGACACGGTACAACAGCTTTAAGTTGTTATATTCAGGTAATTATATAAATAATTTGATTAAATAACTCATCTCAATGGTGGTTGGGTCAAGTCATGTTTATCCAATTTCAGATGATGATTTGTGTCGTGTCTGTCAACATGTTGGATCTGCTTCTTTCAAACGCCATTAGCCTTTATAATAATCAATAATAATCATAATTAGGATGGTAGTTTGTGTAATTCATGAAGGACAGACATCATCAGTATCATCACTGATCTCCATCCATCCATCCATCCATCCATCCATCCATCCATCCATCCATCCATCTATCTATCTATCTATCTATCTATCTATCTATCTATCTATCTATCTATCTATCTATCTATCTATCTATCTATCTATCTATCTATCTATCTATCTATCTATCTATCTATCTATCTATCTATCTATCCATCCATCCATCCATCCATCCATCTATCTATCTATCCATCTATCATGTTCCTGTGATGTCTGACTGCTTCCACATCACCTAAAACAGCGTCTGTGTTTTTACCCACGACATCATATTGAAGTCCACCATCATTACAGCCCATAATAACACACTTATAATTACACTTTCAAAATAAATAATGAACCTCTCCCCGTTAGACGTGTTATAATTCCTGCTTCCTGACTCCGGGGCTTTGGATGTGGGAACATCTTAATTGAGAATTATTAGGCCACCTTTAATGAAAGGAGGCCTGATAGTTTCTTTAGTAAGTCCTATCCTCTCTGCAACACTACACTTCATTTGAAGAGTTCATATTTAATTGAGATTGTAGCCCGAGCATAAAGTAGATGTCTGACCCAGAGAGACTGAAACAAATTTACAAAAATATCCACGGCGGTGAGGATGAGTTCATCGGAATAGGTTTCATGAATGAGGAACTCAACAAATCTATCACATTACCCCAGAATTTCCCCCGGGCTCGGCACAAAGTTTTCTTGAAATTGAGAATGTGTCACATTTCTCTGGGCTTCATTAAGATTCAAACTGTTGCAGCCCCAAAGAAGAGATCATTAGAATCAATATTCAATTTGAGGGCTGCTGCTTATAATGTGGGGCTGCGCTTCATAAAAATGTCAAAAAGATTTAGCTGCGACACACACTGGAGAGACGACCTGCGTTTGTTGATATTGATTTGAAAATATCACAGTTATAGCGGCTGCATAATTATACCAGAAGAAAGTGGAATGGAACTGTAATATAGCACCAAGACAGCCGGTGGAATTAGTTTTATTTTGGCGCTTATGATTTTTTTTTTTTTCACCTTTCATTGATTTTATTGGTATTCTCATTGTTCATCTTGAATGTGGAGCATTAGGTTGTTTCATTATTACAGTCGGGTAAATATTCTTCATTGTTCCGTGCAGGTTTAGATCATTTCATCAGTGCACCGCGACACTGGACCCTGTTTTTTTAAGGAAAAATGTCAGATTTCTTCGACATTGTTAAGAACCACGAGTCATAGACAGACATTATTTAGTGAACGTGATCGTTGCCTGTCTGCAGGTATTTTTAATTCAGTTAATTCATATCTAACTGCATTAGGGCTGATTGTTCCAGCGGCCGGGCGGCGTCGAGCAGAGCACATCCTGGTGTTGTGTTGTACCGGAGACCTGCTGGTGCAGTGCACACAAGTCCAGTCGTGCAGTCAATTATCTGATGCTTCCTGTGTGCCGGCTGCACAAGCACTCTATATATTCCAGCAGAACAGCAAAAAATATGATTTATGGCCGACCTGGCTGACGAGTATTAATGGGCAGCGCTGCAGCAGGGCGACTCCGCAGCACTGTGCACATTCTGTATGAGAAACAACACCAATTGAGGACACGCTGAAAGTACTTCAGAGGAGGACCAGTCTTCACACTAACGGGCCAAAGTCTTTCATATTGACTCGTCATCTTGTGTATCAGTGTGTTTGAGTTGTTTCATTTCCTTATTGCAATAATCATCTGTGTTGTATGTGTGATGGTGAACACTCGGTCCGGTGTTCAGCTGCAGCCGTACTGAACTCAACAAGTCCTCCAGTTCTGAGAACTGTTCCAGTGTGTGTGTGTGATGGTGCTGCGGTTAATGTCTGGTGGAGTGAAGGCAACCCAACACGAGTTAATACCAGCTATTTAAAGGTGTACTCACACCTGGCTCATTTACAGCATTTCCCCCCCCCGAGGATCAGTTCTTTGGGCAAATGTGAACAAAGCAATCAAAGTCGGATTGTGGGAGAAAACAAGTGGGCCTAGCCGGGCCAATAAAGGTCCGTCTCAGAGCTTCTTTTCCTGTCTCGCCTCTTGATTACGCCAGCAGATTGTTTTTCCGGTAACCACATAGACGTAGCTCGGCTCCTTCACCCATCCATCATGGACCTGAGCCAGCCAACAGAACTGTAGACTAACCTTGGTTCAGTGGAGCTCTATTATACATTACTCTCAAGGTTAAAGGAGTTAACCCCCACAGAATCTGCCCCAAAGCTTTCACTCCACTGTGATATTATCTCTTCAGCCGTCCCTGCAGGGAGACATGAGATTGATTATCTTCTCTTGTGCTAGTTCCTGTCCACACGATCTCACCCAAACCTGCAGACTCACCCGACTCACCTGTGAAGGTGTGAAGGACTCAGCAGAACCACTCAGACGGCTGGTTCACCTTGTTATCAACGGCCTCGAACATGGTTTCCATCCAGCTGCCAGAACCTTCAGCCTGCTCTTGCAGAACCTCACATTGTTGACATCCTTTTAGCTAACAAAGTCAAAGAAGGTTTCATGATAGACGTATAAGACAATCGTCCTTTTCCAGGTTTCCCCATCAGCCCATTCCTCAACCATTGACACAGCCATCACCTGATCCGTTTGGTAGATCCCAGTTTGGTTTTCCAAGGCAGACATCAGTGTGTTCATAGTGTCGACCGTATCTCCAGACTTCTGGTATTTCTTCAAGGTTCACCTGAGGGGAGCCCTTTAATTCTTCTTCAGAATCAGTCCCAGGACCTTTGATTCCCTTTCAGACGCCCTGTGATGGATCCTGACCAACAAATACAGACATCCTTACATACTCCGTCATCTGGACAGTTTTCTTGTCGTCCATCAAGCATCCTCTCCTCTTTGCTTCAGGCTCTCTGCTCTTACAAAAGCTTTCTCAGAACGTTTTCTTTCTAAACAGAAAACTTCAGGGCCTCAACTGAGTTCTGAGTTCAACCAGGACTCAACTTCCTTCTGGACGTCTTTGCCCTCGGAGGTACGAAGGTACAGGGCATCACTCTGTCAAACTACCCCTTGGCAGGGAGGTACATCAAATGCCAGCTGCTTTCCTTCCTTGCCAACCTCAATCATGCCATGAGCTCCACCCCATCATCACAGCTTTCATCCTTCGGGGGCATGAATGGTCAAGGAGGTCCAGAAACACCCAGTGGGGTTGTACAGCAGTCTCACACTGGATGTCATGTCCATCTGTAACTTTACCACCCACGTTCATTCCTTCCAAAATATGATCCTCCACCATCCAGACTGCACGTCTTCATTAAACGAGGCACCAGCTCCCACAGTCCCACCAATGTTAATTAAAGGTTTGTGGGAGCTGAGGCCTGCTCCCTCGATGTTACCCAGCTTCTACCTTCCTCCTCTACGCTCAGGATGCAGATTTGTTTCACCAAACCGAGACTCCTCGTTCTTCCTGGCTTTCCTTCGTCTCCCCGAGGTGCTCCTGACTGAACCCAACTTCATCCTCCGAGGATCCTTCTCGTCCTATATTCTCGACTCTTCTATTCACACTCCAAAGGAGCAGAATGGATCTACAGGCTCCACCTTGTCTCGTGTCTGCCGATGCCAGACTCAGATCATATAACATCTGCTGCCATGTGTTCCTCATACTGACGTGTGTTGTTCCCTTTATACTAACATCACTTGTAGAGACACATCATAGGTAGACACTCTGACTTTGGATTGGTTCTGGACATGTGACCTGTGATTCTAGTCTGTTTCAAATCACACTGACGACTTGGATTTTGGCAACACCAACTTTACTTTGGCCCAAGTTTTACACACCTTTCTTCCTTTGCAGGCTTGTGTCACATTCTCTTCCACTCACAGATCTACTCTTGTTCAGCTCGTCCCAGTTTGCCCTCAGACTTCTACAGCTGTCTGGATTATTGACCAAATTGGCTATTTGTCTCATACTAGTAACCATCACTTTTTATCAAATTGTATTTGCCTGCTTGGTGGGCTCGGGTGGGGCTCGGGTGGGGCTCCGGTGGGGCTCCGGTGGGGCTCCGGTGGGGCTCCGGTGGGGCTCCGGTGGGGCTCCGGTGGGGCTCCGGTGGGGCTCCGGTGGGGCTCCGGTGGGGCTCCGGTGGGGCTCCGGTGGGGGCTCCGGTGGGGCTCATTTAGCCACATCAGGCCTGTTATCGGTCCTATCATCAAGCTTGAAGCGTTTCCACGCTGTGCTTCAGTCAATGGAACCTGTGAAAAGACAGGCTTCTCTGCCTAACAGCTTGCACCAGGAAATCTGTACTATCACACACACACCCACGCACACACACACACACACACACACACAAACCCCCACACACACAAAGACAATCTGTGCTATCTAATAGCTGAGAGCTGAGGGTAGTCTATTCCCTCTGCCCTGAACAGTACTCTCCTCCTCAGACATTTCTTCAGATTCAATCAATAGCAGCTAGTTCAACACAGAGGGCTGCGTGTGTGTGTGTGTGTGTGTGTGCGTGCGTGTGTGTGTGTGTTCATCGGTGGAAAGAACCGACACAGTGGGAATACAAGAAGAGGGATGAAGTAGACTGGATTGAGATGGAGTGATGGTGGAGGCAGAGGATGAGGAATGCTGATGCTGCTGTCTCATCACAATGGATCTGTAACCAGAGCCGCACCAATTACAACTCTCCCTCCTCTGACCCTCCGTCTCCCTGCACATATACTGACTGCTGAGGACAGTTAAACCCGTCAAATCAGAGCTGTGTTGTCTTTGTGTTAATTGTCGTGTTTAATAATCGGCCTCTCGTTCTAAGAAAAACTGCTAATGTTAAATTAGAAGCTGATATATTCTGTTATCTTATAAATCATGGCTGAAAAAACTAAAGTAATATATGAATATATTATTCAATACTGCTTCATTAAGACATCTACTACATACAGACCTCATACTATGTATATTTATTGCACATTTATTATAATGTTTTTTTCTATTATTTTGATCTTGTAAATTCTGTATTTGTCAAATTTCTTAATTCTAATTTAAACAAGGGACTCTAAAATGTGCTGCCATTAGTATTCAAATACATTTAAATATATTACAAATGGAGACATTTGCATGTCCTAGTTGTGCATTGAGGTAAAGTTTACCTTGAACATAAACATGTATGCATTTGCTATAATAATCAAATTATAAATCATTTTATGGAAATATAAATAACACAAGCATGTCTGATGGCTGATTATAGTTGATTAAGCGCTGCAGGTTGACCTGAACCTCCTCAGAAACACAGACTGTAGTACAGCGTGAAGTCTTCGCACCTGCGTCCGTTACAGCTTCGAGTCCATTGAGACGACAGAGAACCATAAATCACCCTTTACATTAACTCTCATTGAACTGAAAGGGGCCATAGTTTGGGCTCATGCAGCGGCCCCGGTGGGTTTATGTTTCCTACTGTCATTGTGCGACTTCAAAGCTCCAATCTGAAACCCTCCTCACTCTGTGTTCGTCCAGAGATCCCTGCAATGGACCTATGACACACTTACAGCACCGTGTCACACCACCACCTCAGGTGCCCAGTTAGTCAGTGTCGATGAAACTCTTCTTCACTGGCTCTGCCTCTTTAACTTGCCCATGCAGACGAACACCAGCTCACTCATTATCGTGGCTTCCTACCCGGGTGTATAACTGCCGTACGTTCAGGGTCTCAAGCTTTGTTCTAATTTGGAACATGGGGTGCTGTCAACATGGATTGCCGGCAGATTTGTTGAGTTTTTCTGTGTTTCCAGATGTGGACGACGTGTTCAGTTTGAACTCGTTCGGTTCAGAGAGGCAGCACACGATGCTCCTGAAAGAGGTGGAAGAAAAGGCCGGCTCCTGCTTCCATCTGACCCTGGAAGGATGACGGAGGAGGCGAATGCTGCCCCCTCACAATTAACAACTTTTAATTGAAAAAGTTAATCTTCTTTAATTTGGAAGCATAAAGCACACGTATGGACGCACCCCTTCTGGAGGAAAGAAGGACCTGTGATGGACTCGCTGCTGTAGAAGAGCACAACTTGTTATTTGTCAGGGTGGTAGATTAATACAGTTGAATTCACTGATTTGTGTTGGTGCCGGGGGACGTCCAAGACAGATGCAGGATAAATATTCTACAGGTGTTCGACTCTCAGTGCACGAATTCACAAAATTGTGTGCAAATGTGTCCATGACTATGCATCATTTGATACGGGTGTGCGAATGTGTTTTGCACCACATGTTGCTACAGCAACTGCAGGAAAGATGTGAGCGTGTTTGTTTCTCTGTGATTAGTAGAGTGGAACATGTGCACCTGAAATGAAGAAAGTAACTGCTGTGTTGTTTTATCTCATCTTACCGAACATCTCTTATTAGTTAATGTCTGCAAAATAAATTTAAAGTTAGAGACATAAACACTCCCCCGTGTGTATATCAGCTGGTTTTCCGTTAATATGATTTACTATTCTAACAAATGGCGTCCGAGCACACACACACACACACACACTTTGGGTTTACATTATTTCATAGCTTTAGGTTTCAGCCTTTGCAGCTGACATTTGAGTTCCACAAGCTGCCGGTGTTGTGCTGCATTGCTCTGCCATGCGTGGCAGGTAAGAGACCGCACAGCCACCGATGGATGCACAAACCCAACATACACAAAATCACAGCTGTCACACACCGAACACGATTACTGTGAAACCGCAGTCAAACGTCCGGTGGAAATTAGAATCATAAGACGATTCTACGGAGCTCCTCACCCAGCAGTGGTGGTAAATATGGGATGCTGCATGAGTCCCATTGCATTCTATTACGTATCAACATCAGAGCTCGTGATGGTGGTTGAGTGAATGTAAATTGACAGGTAAACTCAGAGTTTCACCCTCCGGCCACCGGAGCTTTTATTATTTCTTATAAAACACCGCCAGCTTCCTGGTAATATGTTCTAATGAGATGTAGAACATGAAGCAATAGATAGTTTATTTGGCAACTACATTTTACATTTAAATATAACACAAAATGGATTTACAGATTTTGAGAAAGGAGGAGGGGGGGGGGGTCATGATTTGTCCACATGTCAAGACACAGGAGAGCTCTGCCTCTCTCATTGGCTGACTCACTCTGTGTTGTTTTTAGTAGAAAATGTCACATCCCCAGAGGAGGAGCCAGTGAACACACTGGCATGTAACACGCACACACACACACACACACACACACACACACACACACACACACACACACACACACACACACAAACACAAACACACAAACAGTTTCATTGATTTACCTCGAAATGACCATGATTTTCTTTCCATCTCGTTCACCACTGAGAGCTGCTCTTCTAGTGGTAATAATTACAGACACATCACAGAATACTGTATCCACCAAGGCCTTCCTGAACCTTGACCTTGTAATGTGTATAGAATTGTTGGAATAAACCTCTGAGATTTCCCTGGTCGGCGTTATAGCAACGCAGCAGGCACGGATCTGAGTTCTGTTCATTTATTTGAACAAAGCTACGAATGCTTGTGCACATTCTGCAGGCGGTCATGTGATCCGCACGGCATTGAACAGTTGCTAATATTTAAATTTTAATACAAGATTACACCAGCTTAAAATATGCTCACAGTGTCGACACAGGCTGCACACACAGTTTAGCTCTTTACTGGGTGGCGTATTTATTTTGGGGGGAAGTGCAGCTCCTTTAGTTTGCCTTACAAAAGGAGGACAGTCCTTTTTTCTGTTGCACTGTTGTTTAATTGAAGGAACAGACTCTTTCCCTCCTCTAATTATAAGCCGTCAGGCTGGCGGAGGAAAACCCTGAGATATGGCCACTGTCTATCTGCACAGACAGCCAATTATGGGAGTAAATTGGAGTAGCTGGGCTGAAATGTTTGCTGGCTCTGCACAGTGGGGAGACAGTTTTCAGGAAGCTCTGTGTCTTTTGTACCGTTTATTTTGGCTTTCAAAACTCAGCCTCTGTAACAGAACAGGCACTCGCAGCACCTCATTATCTACATGATTTACTGCGTAAAATGATTTCTTATCTGGATATTTAAAATAACAAAAGGATGAATACAACAAAAGTATCCAAGTCCCATTAGTTCACTAGACGAAGAAGACGAGCCCTGCAGGGACACGTTATGTCACATCCATTTTACTGACCATGTGACGGTGTGTGTGTGTGTGTGTGTGTGTGTGTGTGTGTGTGAGGGTGTGTGTCTCTGTG
>CAAKHC010008664.1:35421-57228 GCA_901007825.1 Macroramphosus scolopax | reverse complement strand
GGGGAGGGGGGGGGGGGGGGGGGGGGGGGGGGGGGGGGGGGGGGGGGGCCCTCCACATGACCGACATTTAAACAGTCCCTTACTCTAGATCTTCATCTTCCTACAACTCTCTATATCTTCTGCTCCTGAATCTGAAAGAAAGAACGGGATTCTGAAAAGATGGTAAATCTCTCAACGGACACAAAGAAAGAAAGAAAGAATATCACGATGGATGACATGAGAACAGCTGGTAAAGAAGGAAAAAACATGGAGGATGATGAGAAGGAAGGAGAGGCTGATGGAGGCTGGAGGGCAGAAGACTTACTAAGGGTCTTTCCTCCCTGGGTAGAAGGGACGGCAGGCCCTGTTTTGGCCGTCTGCCGTTTGGCCGGGTCAATAGTGACCCTAGGCGGAGAGGAAGAGCAGCAGAGGTCAAGGTTAAAGGACACAGGAAGGTTAGGACGACAAAAACACACAGAAGAAGAGTGAAGGAGGTGACGGAACCTGAACGTCCTGAGAGGAGGAAACTCGTTAAAGTCGCAGGATGTGATGAGCAGTTTGGAGAAAATCAGAGATGGTCGACAAAATGTAGAAAAAAGATCATTAGACAGCTGACGAAGATCTCTGAACACATGAGGACTGAGGTCAGAGGTTATCGTCCTCTCCTAATGCTAACAGCGCTAATTAGCTTCAGTGTTTCCTGCAGTTTTATTCCTCGAAAGTTGGACAGGAAACAAATCCATGAACAAGTTCTTCAGGTAATCAATAATAGATAAATAGAAACAGTTTTATTGGCAATTCATCCAATATTTGTTGATATGTCAGTCAGGACGAACGTTCACCTGCTGGACCATTAATGTCACTGGCTTGTTTGTACTTTATTTCTTATTCTGCAAGTATTTTACTTATTTTTATAGAAAACTAAATAATAACAGGCCGGTGGAGGTAAACCAAAACATTAACTATAAAAGTTTGAATTAAAAGTCTAAACCATTAATATTAGGATTTATTGATGTATTCAGATCAACCTGTGAAATGAACCTTTCGTTACAGTTTTGTCGGTTCGGGGACTCCGTAGAAAAATGGAGGACAAACATGAAAACCAAAGGGAGGTGACAGAGTGAGACGGGAGGATGACTCCAGATGACGAGGAAGATCGTTCTCGGCCAGCAGAGGGCAGAGTCGAGCCTCCGGACCCTGCAGAGCCTGAAGCGTCACAACGCTCCAGCCGGGACACCAGAAAGGAAACAGCCACCGAAGAGTGACGTTTTACTTCATATAGAATCTGGACGGAGACGTTCTGAAGCACCCGCAGGTCGGTGAGGAGGCAGACGAGGAGACGCTGCCTCCTCAGAGGAAGGTTTGGTGACGGTGAAACGAGGATTCAAACCTGAAGCCAACAGAGGACGTTTGCTCTCACAGGACAGGAAGGAAGTTGACGTGCTGACGGCTGCGATCAGCTAGAATAAACAACATTACGTCTCTTATCTCAGCGTAAGAAGTCAATGTGATATATGTTCGCACTGCGTTGTGTTTGGGGACGACATGGTAGACAGTTTAAACAAGACGGATTCTGAAATCCAGTTCAGCAACTCAGACTGACTCGAAACCAAATACACCAACAACAACAACAACAACAAGCCTCCAGTCTGCGGCTGCAAGGCCCAACAACATCTACAGACACCGTCTGCACAAGAACAAGCTGTGGTCCAAACTTCTCCTCCTCCTCCTCCTCCTCCTCTGACCGCCCCAGAGAGTCAAAGTGGTGAAAAAGGCTGCAGAATAAAGGTGAAGTCTGTGGAACATGTTTGCAGTTTCAACAGCAGAGGGACGATTCAATCGTTAAAAATCAGTGTGGTGAAACAACAAACCACAAATCAATGGCAGCTGAGAGAAGCGGCCGCATGCAGGCACTGGTGATCGATTAGTGGCAAGCTGCTGCTGCTGCTGCTGCTGGTTAATGGACGGGATTGTTCAAGGAGTCCGGTCTGCTCTCACAATCAGCCGTTCTCCACCCAGACCAACCGCAGCCACGAGTACATTTACACACACAGACAGCAGATTAAATCCAGATTAACACCAACAGACTGAAGGGAGAAATCTGTCCCATCTTCATCTGCAATGACCCCGCCAGGAGGTCTTCAAATAAATAAATGATTTATCGCGTCGCATCCCTCTTAAAGGAACAGTTCAGTGTGGGGAGACGCTCGTTTGCTTTGTTGCAGAGTTCAACATCAACTTCCCTGAAATAAATAGGAAGCTGCAGCCAGAAGCTCGTTAGCTTAGCTTAGCTTAGCATAAAGAACAGAAACGGAGGGAGACTGTCGCCGCCATCACTTCCGCAGCTCACTTACGTCTTTCTTCATCTAATCAATTCAAACTGGAAACAATCTGAGTGGACGATTTTTATAGATTTAATAGGGAAAGTATCAGTGCAGCAGATTATTTTATTTTATTTATCCTCGACCTGACTCCGGTACTTGTATCTCTGACCTCATCTTGTTCTGTTCCCTCCCATCGCTGTACCAGCGTGTATTCTTTGTATGTGAACCTTTACTGGACATTAAACCTGGTTCTGATCCTCTGCTGAGCTTCAGAGGATCTGGACTGCAGACGGAGGCGACTGTGTGCAGCTTCTTATTTACACACCAGACGTTTGTTTTAAAATCTCTGCACGAAAGCAAATCTGTGGCGTTCCAGACAAATGCAACCGTTTCTTTAAGACGCCTGTGATGAAGGTAACTGAGGATGACTCCATCATGTGATTGCAAGCCGTGTGTCTGTAAATGCACCCAGAGGTTCTTTACTTCCTGCTAAGCCGTGTGTTAGTTGAGTGCCAGCAGCCTCACACACGTCGGTGGAGGTTCAGTGAGGTCGTTGTGGTTATTGGAGGCGCAGGACGAAAGGCAGTACAAGAGTCCTACCTTTTGGTAAACCTGAATGACATGTTTCTACAACAGAATCAGACAAAGAAACAGTGAGAATGGTGGAGGAGGAGTGGAAGGAGGGAAGGAGGGAGGGGGGGAGATAATCTGAATGAGTGAACAAAAATGGGGTGATTGGAATCATCAACAGTGGAGGGGAAGATTCATGTTCTTCATTGATTATTAAAATGATTTCAATTCCTCATTTCAGGTCAGTCATTGCAGGAGTGATGTCGCTCGCCTGGCTGCCACTCGGAGGACAAGTTACTGGTTCCTGACCAGTCCTCATGTTGGGGCCTCAGTTCTCCATCACGGGGTTCATTCATTGGACGGTTTCCTGCATCATGAGCTCAACATTAAACTCTGGAGGTGGAGAGTTCATCAGCATGATGTGTGTCTTCACTAGCAGTGTTCCAACATGTCTCCACTGAGGGACATCCAGCGTCAGGCCGAACTCATTCATCTATATCCATACAGATATATATATATTATAGTTTGTTCTCAGTGAGTTTAGTGACTCGTCAGAAACTGATCGCCTACGTAGTCACATGAAGTGCTGATGATGCAAGATGACATCATCCAAACCGTCCAATGAATGAGACCCTCCATACGTGACGTCATGTTTATTTCCCGCCCTGAAAGGTGTGAAGGTACCATGAAGAAACGTTGGTCCAACATGAGGAGACTTGTTCTGGAGAGCATGTCCTGCATCTTCTGTAATGGACCTCCACTCGCTCCTCCATATCAAAACAACTAGATTTCAAGATGAGCTTCGATGTCAAATTGCGGCCGATTCAAAGCGGTTTGAGTTTGTTTTGCAGGCAACCAGGCGGTGACAGATAAACAGTTGAGAAACAGACTTGAGAATAAATCACATGGTACAGGACAGTGAAGTGTTTCCCCAGCATGTAATCAATCATCATAATCCTACAAGGCACCGTGTCGATTGGTTTCTAACTGGAACAGACAGAGGAGATCAGACTCTACAGACGAGGGCTGGAGTTTCTCCACCTTCCATATCAGTCAGCATCGTTTAGCTCGGAGACGTCGTGAAGACGCCAACGACTGTTTGCGCCTTTGATTGAAGCGTCAGACTGACTGAAGAGAAAGTGAAACCCCAACCCTCCACGACTCTTCTGTCCGGAGGTGTTTCCTCGCCTACCTGCGGGTGAGTTTGGAGGTGAGCTTGGAGAACAGGTTGCTGGTTCCACGGCTGCGGGTTTGGGAGAGCGGAGTGGCGTCGTGGGAGAGGGTGGGCGAGGCCGGCGGGCCGTTGTACGTGGCAGTGCGGCGGTCTCTAAGCTGCCCGCCGTGGAAGGTGCTGCGGCTGGCGGTGCCTCGCGGGAAGCGCAGTCTGTCGGGCGTGGTGGCGTTGGCGATGCTGTGGGTGGACGCCACGGGGTTCCTCTGGCCGCCGGGCGACACGGTGACGCTGCTGAGGCGAGCGGAGGAGAGAGAACAGTTCAAACAGTCACGACAATTTAAGACTGTACAATCAACAGATCAACAGTTTTACCACTGCAGACGTGAACGTCCGTGTTCCGGACTGAAGGTCGATAAAGATTCAAATGTCTTCAACTGAGTTCAGGATGAAGTCAAACGTCTTCAGCCGTCACTGGAGGTCGAAGATCGTATCTGTCTGATAACCAGTCCAGGGACACAAACTCACCCCTGCAGAGTGAAAACGTTTCCATCCCGTTTCCCTCCTCGTCTCCTAAATGTCAGAGTTGTTATTCTTACATGGACTTCTGGTGTTCTGAATCTGGCAGGTTAGAGGTCAACAGGGCAGGAAATTAAAGAACGGACCAACCTCACAGCAGCTGCTGGTCAGGGACGTTTAAAGAGACCTCAGACTGGTTGACAGCAGAGAAACTGGACTGACGAGTGTTAATCAAAGTCTTCATCACCTCATCAGGCCAGTTAGCATCAATCCTAAGTGTCCTCCAGTGACTGTTGTTCTCTTGTCTCTCGGTTCTTTGTGGGTTTAAATATTGTAAACAAACTCTTGTGTGTGTCCACCAAAGAACCAGATGGGACAGTTATTGTCAGGGACTTAAACTGAGGAACCACATTTAGACTGATGTTCCTCTGGTTGGACCAAAGAGGAAGTAAAGTTTGTGAGCTTCTAAGCTCCTGAAGAGAACATGTGAGATAACTAAGACCAAAGAAAAGGCTGTGAAAGTGAAGACAATCCCAACATGTGTTCACGTCTAAGCAGCATTGAGCGGCTGTTAATTTCCCGCCCTGGACGTCAAAGCTCTTATCAATGAGAGGAGGGAGGTGAGTTGATCCCCTGATCAGTTAGCGTCTAAACAACAGAAGACGATAGGACAGCAGAGGGAGCCGGTGAGCGGCGGCGCTGTGGCCGTCGTGTTGGAGACGAACAGGGTATCCAGATGGAGAAGATCAGGGGTCAAAGTTCACAGCAGAGAATGGAGGAGAGATCAGGAGCAGAATTGTGAGAGTTTGTTATTGCAAATGTCTGCAGCGGAGCCGAGAGCTCCTCCAGTTGAAGGCTGGAAGATGATGTAAAAATATTATCACACACTCTTCCTCATCCTCGTCGTCAGTGTGGATTAATATTTTTCCCTACTTGTGCCTCCTTTGTTATCAGTGTCTAAATCTGTCATGAGCCAAGCGCAGGTCAAGTTACTTTACCGACGATGATGCTGATCCTAAAATAAGAATCAGGGATGATGTAGATTTATTTTGGGATGAGAAGGTGCTTCTGTAACAACGAGCGCTGATCAAAGTCACACAGATTAAACTCCTCGACAACATCCGCACACACCAACATCACCGCTGGTACGCTGCACACCCAGGCTGGACTGAGTCACCATGGTTACGAGGATGCTGCCTCCTGGAAGTGAACCTCAGTGATGATGTTGGTGGTGTCAATGGAGAACCTGGAGTCTCTTAAAGGTTCCTGATTGACCATCATTTGTATTCCTATTGATCTTAGTGATGTCACAAACAGACAGGCTTTGAATTCGGGACGCTCCATGTTCATGTCGGGATAGTTTCTACTCGTCCTCCCATCTTTCGATAGAACCCAGACCCAGAATATAAATATCATAGTTCAATAACTCTCGGGGGGTTAAACTTTAACTCTCTCAAACTGAAGTTTGGATATAAAAATAATAAGTATCATTAAATAGGTTCCACTCTTGGCTGATGAGCATTCATTTCAGACACCAGAAACCAGTCGGCTGCACACGTTCATGACAGTCGTTTGCAGGGAATGAAGTCCATGTTTTAGTCGGGGTGCTGCAGACTGAAGCTGGCTGGATGTGCGGGTTAGCGAGGGGCCAAACAGGGGCTGAGACATGAGAGGAGACAGACAGGGGGGTTTGGAGGCCCTGCCGTCTTACTTGGGCGAGCAGTAGTCCAGAGCGTAGTAGGAGTGGGGCAGCGTGG
Source organism: Macroramphosus scolopax (assembly GCA_901007825.1). NCBI lineage: Eukaryota > Metazoa > Chordata > Actinopteri > Syngnathiformes > Centriscidae > Macroramphosus > Macroramphosus scolopax. Next base: position 50,908 of record CAAKHC010008664.1, on the reverse strand, counting down.
CCCAGCCTGCCTGGCAAGCGTACAAAGGGCCGACGGTTTGATACCTCAGCCGAACCGAACTGGACGAGGCACCTAACGCAGCGCCCGCAAAGGCAGAGGAGGGGCTAGTTGCACAAGCCATCTCAGTCATGCTGGTCATGAACACCCCCGCCCCCCCGACCACAAACACACACACACACACACACGCACACACACACACACAGGCAGAAATGAAAAGTCAGACGATGAGAAAAAGGGAAAGTAAATACAAGAAAGAAAGGAGGAGTAGAGAGAAGAGAACACGGTAATGAGACAAAGAAAATCCTGTCTGGCTTTTCTTCCGATAATAAAGGAGAACGAGGGCTCCTGGAGGTCTGACAGCTCGGACCACTGAAACTGATGTTTGTACTGAACTCAGGAGCCCTGGATGGGACTCCTGGTCAGGAGGAGGGTTGGTGCATTCTTCTTGGGTAGGAAAAACACTCAAACAGCATTTAGACATAAAACCTAATAATAGACCGACTGGTGGTTGGAGAAAATAAAACTTGTGAATCAGATCTGCCTGACGACACTGGTCTGAAGGGACAACTGATATTCTGCCTGCTGGTTTTAACGCTCTGTGACGGGAACAAGGCGGCGACTTCCCGCTCTCACCTGTTCTCCTTCCCGTTGGGAATGACTGAGAGGCGGTCTGTGTTGTTTCTGTCACTGCACACATACGTGTTCCTCCTCGTCATGCCTGCTGACGCAGTGTTGTTCTGCTGGGGAGAGAACAGACGTCTGTATGTTACAATACGAAACAACTCGTGTGCGTCCTGAGAGAGAGACGAGACGTTTGACCCCCCTCTCATCTGATAAAGAAACTCACAGTCTGGCCGGTGGTGGCGCCTTTCCTGCGGTCGGGGATGTCGGCCTTGTTTGGGTTGTTGGCATTCCCCAGCAGGGGGCTGGAGGGTGGTGCGCCGCGGCTCCCCGGGGTGCCGGGCTTGCGGAGCTGGACTCCACCTTCCTCTTTGGCGCTGTTCTCCGCTGTGGTGGTCTGACTCCTCTTTGGATGAGCCATCCCTGGAGGGGCGTTCTGACCCACTACAGAGAGACCGAAATGAGAGAGACACGTTTGTGATGGGCGACACTCAGACGGCGTTTAAAATGACCACACGGTGGTGAGCAGGGTGATGGAGGCCATGTGTGGAGAACAACAACGAGACATCAGGGGAGTCGTTTGTGGAAACGGTTTGTTAAAGGGGAAGAACATTTAAAAAGGACTTGGCAGATGATTGGATGAACCATCTGCCAATCACAGGCGGGAGGAGAGACGAACATCTTCACAGAGGAGCTCAGTTCCTCACGACCTCCTCACCTTGCTCACTGTAACGCCTCTGTTTGTGGTTGGAGGAGATGCTCCTCTGGACTTTGAGGTGGGAGGGCGACTGGCCGTTGAGCTCGCTGTTGGGCCTCGGTTTGGCCAGAGACAAGTTGCTGCTGGAGGCCGACTCGCTGGGCTCCAGCTGTGGAACAGAAAGACAGAACTGTACTGTGAAACAGAGCGGCCAGAGGAGAGGATGACGACCACGTCAGTTTGTCGCCTCTTTCAATCTACAGAACAACAATGTGACTGATGTTTGCACCTCGGACGCCTTCCTGCCCAGCAGCAGGTAGGTGGCTGTGATCTCGTCGTACTTCATCTTGGCCAGAGAGTCCTGGATCTCCTCCAGGTTGTAGCCCATCCCCACCATCACATCTGGAAGAACAACACACCACCATGAGTTTATTCACAGAGCTACTTTGAGCATGTAAACGTCTTGGTCGGCCATTGGTTCGATGCCTCTCAGTGAATGACGAACATGACTGGATCAGCAGCGTGTGTATGGAAGTGTGTGTGTGTGTGTGTGTAAAATGCTGATTGGAGAGTGTGCGAGCACATATGCAGACACACATGACTGGCTTCGACGTGCACCCCCCCCCCTCCTCCTCCCGCCCTCCCATTCAACGTTGCATGCGGGTGCAGGTGCAGCAGAGGAGTGTTTCTTGCTCCACTTTAACATCCATCTGGGTGTATTTATATCTTTATGGGGACCAGTTTCATTCTGAAACAATCAGAACATTTCTGCACTGTGGGGGCGTCGTCATCACTGCTTTAAGAGGGTTCAGGTCAGGTCGAGGGTGTTTGACCCCAGTACAGACACGTTCTTCAGGACTATGTATGTATACAGGCAGCGTCTGTGGTGATTCCAGATTTAAACGTGTTCTCCTGCATCCACTTGAAGCTTTCTTCTCTAGAACAAGAGGAGTTGTGATGCCCTGTCTGACGGGAGCGTTGCTATGGTAACGTCCCGATTTGTTAAAGAGGTAATACATGTTTATAATAAATCCCCTCCAGATGTGTTCGGGTCAAATCCTCTGCATGCACTGACATTGTCCTTGTAAATAATCTGGTGTCTCCTCCCGTATTAACTACAGAATCTACGAAGCCGTTTCACACAGACACACCATGTTTCCATCTTCACCGAGTCCATGCTCAGTGTCGCTCTGACCAGCAGGAGCTGGAACCGCGAGGTTCCACCATGACGGGATCTGACATACGAAGTCTCTTCACATTCATGAAGCAGCTTTAGTGCCAAAAAACAACATATTTCACGTTTCTAAAAAGCCACAACCTCAACAAATGGAAAGGATTTTTCCCATCAGACAGAATTTTCCACCTGTCAGGATGGAAGTGCGTCACCCTGATGATCGTCACAGGAACCCAGAACCACTAATGTCATTACTGTCGCTGAGTTAACAGCTCTCCTTCCAAAGGCTTTTGGGTTCAATTAAAACTTTCCAAACACACGAGGAGGAGTTGTGCAGCCGGGCAGATTCAACAGAACTAATAAAAGATCCTCCGATTCCTCCACCTGGAAACAGACAGAAGCTGCTGAGAAACATCAGGGTCCATGGACACCAGCAGCCATCTTTACTGGTGACATATCAAACATCTGCAGTGTTTGGGTGGAAAACTTAATTTCAAAGAAGATGACCTTTAACTTTTTGACATTTTATACAACAAAATCATCAATTAACTGTAATCTATCTGTTTCCGTCAGGTGCTGTTGACCCCCTCCCCTCCAGGATGTCGTGTTCTGTTTGGGGAACGGTTCCTGTATGTAGGTGGGAACCTCTCCGGTTCCTTTCCTCCGCTTTCTTTCTGATTCTTCTGACTCGTGTCGCTCTGACAGCCGGCCGCAGCTGCTGTTACGTAAGAGCTCTCCTCATTTAGCTTTCATCCAGGACACGCTGGGGAGGCTTCTCGCAGCAGCTCGTGTTTATTTATTCATCATCACGTTTCATCTCTTAAGGCTCTTCGGCTCGGAACTAATGAGACCGCCTCCTCGTTGAGGGGCTGGACCCCCGCTAACGTTTCATCTGCTCCCTCGGTTTTTACGCTAATGAAGACGTGAGGATGCTAATTATGTTCTGATGAGTGTGCGGATTGTAAATCTCTTCCACTGAAGATCTCACCTATCCTCTTCTGATCCGTGATGTCCAGCTCTGGTTCTGTGTACGGTTTCAGCTCGTCCTCTTCAAATCCTGCGTTGATCCATCGATCCTTCATGATTTGCTACAAAAACAGAGACGAATCATAAATATACAAATACATTTTGTTTGATGACAGAGACGACTTGAGAGGAACATTGTGCAGATGAAAGATGCTCGTCAGCAGTCTTGAAATGTTTCTGTGCAACAATTCTTCCAGAAAAACCTCCTGATTTTATGAATTCACAGCAACAACAGAGAAGACGAGCGGCCGGGTTGTGGCCGTCATCACACTCGGCCCGGCAGCCTCTCACACCGGCGTCGTTACTGTGCTGCCCCTCGACGGTTTGCACCTTCATTTTTAATTTGATTCTGATCAATGTCTCTGTGGGCTTTTTAATCAGCAGCCAAACTAATTATCATTGATCGTTCTCTGATGTAACCGGAGCCCATTGTTTGAAACCGGGGCAGTGACGGGGTGGCTGAGGCCTCACACGTCACCCAGAGACGGGAGATCAATCACCTGCAGCATGATGCAATGAAACCGATTCTACTGATCGAGAGCTGGAGGAAGAGGAGAGCAGCTCCGAGGAGAAACATGAAAACTGACCAGGAAGAGAGACATTATATTCCTAGACTGAGAAACAGAAGATATCTCCAGTGTGTCTGAGGACGTCTGGACTCATTAGGACCTCTGACAGTCAGCAGGCAGGAGACACCTCTGATGTTCTGGACTCGTCTCAGTAACACAAACTGCTCACTGATAATAAAGTTAAATATCTCTGGTACGTTCTGAGCTGGTCGGACCTGTCAGATCATCTGGAGAAGTTTCTCTTTCAGTGCTCAGTCACAGTATTAAATATACGGAGGTCCGGTGTCGTCAGCTCACACTGGACTGAAGCTGCACTGCACCCACCACCTCATCAATCAGGTCGTATGAATACTGCACAACTACAGCGAAGCACCGGGTTCAGTTCTGTTATTTGGGGCAGAAACTAAATGTCCCATTTGAACAGAGGGACGTTCTCTGAGTTCATCTGGTTCGTGGATGGAGATGTTGAACATGGAAGGAAACGTCTGCGGAAAGAATGACGACGCCTCATTGATGGGTACATTAGTGAAGATGAGGAGAGAGTGGGGTGACGGGAGGCTGGACCCTGTGGGCGCCACAGAAGATGATGCAGGGGGGTGCAGTGAGCAAGAGGAGGGGGGGGGCAGGTTGTTGGAGAGGTGGAGGATAGATGGCATTCTCCGATGGTGCAGACGTGCTGGGAGGGGGGATGAGTGAGTTAGAAACTGAAAAGGTATATTTACATTTTCTGCGTCCTCCCTCACCTCGAGAGTACCCCTCTTGGCCGGGTTGAGCACCAGGAAGCGTTTGAGGAGGTTCTCGCAGTCTGTGGACATGTAGAAGGGGATGCGGTACTTCCCTCTGAGCACCCGCTCACGCAGCTCCTGCAGAGGGCGTGATGAAGTTAGCAAAGACACGCTACAAACATGCTACATGTTGGAAGAGTCTCATTGAAGGTTGATCAAGAAACGAGAGGTTGATGATGCAAGAGGAGCTTCTGATATCTGATACAAGACATTAAATATCAGCTGAGTGGATCCAGAACATTTAGCAGACGGAGGTACCGTGAAGTGTCTCACTACCTTGAGGTTCTGTCCGTCGAAGGGCAGCGAGCCGCTGACCAGCGTGTACAGGATGACCCCCAGACTCCAGACGTCCACCTCCGGCCCGTCGTACTTCTTCCCCTGGAAGAGCTCCGGGGCTGCGTACGGCGGGGAGCCGCAGAACGTGTCCAGCTTGTTGCCCATCGTGAACTCGTTGCTGAAGCCAAAGTCAGCGATCTTTATGTTCATGTCTGCGTCGAGGAGCAGGTTCTCAGCCTGCGGACAGAGGTGAAGGTCAGGGGTTACCACTCGGATCAAATGTACTAATCAGGCTGATCGATAACCAATAAACTTGTTCAATAAGTAGTAAATCATTTCTAATGGCAGTGTTGGACTGAAACTGAAGATCAGCAGAGTGAAGGAGGTTCATCACTGAAGGAACTTCAGGAACAAGTTGGTTAGTAAAGAAAAAGACTTTCAAGCATCATTAGATAAACACTTTAAATAAAGGATCATTTAAATGTTCATTTGGTCTTAAATATTCTTTCAGTTGATCATTTAGCCAGAAAATGACGACAACAACAACTCTCCTGGTTCCAGACGGTTTACAACTACAACAGAAACACTAAAATACTTTTAGACTAAATCAAACTTTATTCTCTTGGAGCAGAGAACAGGTCCGATGAAGTGCAGTGAGCTTCATCGACTGCTCACAGATTAAATTCATCAGTTTATTTTCTGTCTGATCTAATCTGCCCTGTTCGTTGATCCTGGAGGTGATTTGTGTGATATAATCCGATCGTGTATGTGAATGAAGCTGTGGAGACGTGGGCGAGGATCTCCATCCCAACATCTGCTCGCTGATCACGTGACACCGAAGGCAAAAGAGTAATTAGGAAGCCGGGCTGAGGACCGAAGCGACGTCCTGCAGCCTCGTCTCAACACGGTCGACAGCAGGGAAACATTTAACGTCAGCAGGCGATGCAGCGAGCCGACTCGCCGGGTCAAACGTGTCTCAGAGGAGAGAAGTGGTAGATGAGCCGGAGGGTTTCCTCCAGTGGTCATATGGAACCGTGTTCCTCTTCAATTCCACTCTGATTCAAACCCGTGACACACACAAACTGACACCTGCCCTCATTACACACACACACACGTATACAACGTGTGCGTGCGTAGAGCCGGGCGGCTGCTGATCTCCCTCCTCATCGATCATTCATGAAGCTCCACGGAGGAAACGGTTTGACATGCAGCTGCACGGGTTCCTCTTAGCAGAGCGACTCCCACTGACACACGGACGAAGATACGGGGGCATCAATATTTATACTTGGAGAGGCAAAGAGCATCACGGCGGCAAAATGGAGGAGGTCCATTTAACTCCGTCGGGTGATGTGATGGAGAACACGTGAGCAGGTTGGAGACCCTCCCTCCGCCCACGGTGACGTAAGGACGCATTTTAAAGCAGAAACAGGCCGAAGTCTCATTCACAACGGCTCAGAAGATTAGAGCTGCTGTGTTGGAGGCACCAGAGGAAATATGAGCGTGAACATGTGAGACTGCCGTCAGCTCCCTACAACGACACCTTTCAATCCGATGGGAGTTAATTAGCCTTAAAGGTGGAGACACTTTGCTTATTTTAAGGACTTCTGATAGACATCAATGCTGCTGACAGACTGCTTCTCCATCATGGACAGAGAGCCTCCACAAGAGTCCACAGTGATGATCAGGAAATGTTTGTGCGACACTTTAAAACAAGTTTGTTGTGAACGAGTCCCAGACAGAAGTCTGAACGCCTCCACGGCTGCAGGAACGTCACTCAGAGCAGCTGTCAATCACAACGTCACTTCCTCTTTTTATAGCATCAATCTAATTAAAAACAAAATTAACCTGAAATAAATCTGCAATTTACACCAGTGCAGAAAGTGTCCAGCATGAAGCTTCATAACGCAGCAGATATGTTCAACATCGTCTCCTTTAGTGCTGATTTCCTACAGACTGCCTGAGATAACGGACAATGATGATCGCTCATGTTGCTCCTTCAAGCAGCCAAACATGAGGCCACAATGCACTCTGGTAAATTGAATCTTCCTCAGCTACTGAAGGCGTCTCTGAACTCACCTTGAGGTCTCTGTGAACGATGTGCTTCTGGTGGCAGTACTGCACCGCCGATACGATCTGTACAGGGACACAAAGACCAGCACAGGTCAGTTCAAAGACGTGATGGAGGAAGAAGAGGGGCAGATGTGGTTGCCACTGACAGGAGAGATGAAGCCCCGCAGGTGGGGTCAGAGGTCACCAGGAGCTTCCTCCGAGTTGCACCAACACTGCAGAGACGCAGCGTAACATCGCTTCAACAACGACTGGCCCGTGATGAGTGAAAGGGAACGTTATGGAGGGGTGAAGGTGTCAATGTTGGATCTCAGCATGAAGTTACATCAGGACGTCAGTCAGAGAGAACAGGACACAGAAAGGTGTGTTTGATAGACACTTATAGACATTAATGGAGGATGGAAGTGTGACTGCTGACTACGTCACACATCTTCATCAGCTACCATCTACTGTACAATACAGATTCGTTAGACTTCTATTCTTATTAAAGAATAGTGAGCTACCTGGCCACTTTCTTAATGTCACACAACAGGTAACGGGTTTAGAGAGGTGACTCCACCCCAAGGACGGAGGACAGCAGTTTGTCTGCGGTACGACCGGGAGCAGAGGTGTGAAACCAGAACACTGCAGGGGGAGAAAGCTGCGTACCTGTCTAAATTTAGCTCTGGCCTCTTTTTCCTTCATTCTTCCATGTGCAACCAGGTAGTCGAAGACCTCTCCTGCAAGAGGAAAGAGAGAGAGAGAGACAGGGAATTAGAGGAGGGACAGTCCAGACAGTAAGGACGGAGACGTGAGCCAGAACTTATAAAACAACTTGATGAACTCTTCCCCTCAGTGTTTCAGCTGGCCTGCCCCGTCACCCATGTGCATGGTTTGAGGGGGTTTGTTGGCCGCGTTGAGGCGATAGAGGAGCTGTTCCTCCACGCTGAGCCTCTCCTGGAGGCACAAGCTGCTGCCGCACTCGGCTCCGGCAGCAGACTTCCCTCTGCACACACCCCAGAGCTGAAGGGAGACTGTGATCGTCTGTGTGCTACTTGAACATCAGTGGCTGGCGTGTGTGTGACATGACAACAGCAACGGAGCAAAAATAAGAAGCGTCCCACTCCCTAGCTGACCTGCGGAGGCGGTCACAGTTCACTTCTGTACTTCACATCTCTGGAAAAGCACCAGCTCATCACTGCTCTGACTCAACGCCTGAGGACCGAAGGTGCCGGCTGACATCTTGGATGTCAGAGCCGAAGGACGCCTCAAGAGCTGAACGAGATTCAGGAACACAAGACGGAGAAATTAAATGACGAACGCACTTATTTAAAACAAATTTGTAGAAAAGGTAAAACAGAACGGTTGTATCCCTCCGCCGAACGATCAACTCATGTCTGAGATGTTCATGAGGACAACGTCTGGCGCAGAGACAACGTGCTGGCAGGAGAAACCGTCTGTATAATTTAATACTGCTCAGGCTCCTTCTTCAGACACATTTCCCCACAGAGTTGCCCCGAAGATCGACCTCGTTTCACTGCTTGAAGGCAATTAGCCCGGATCCAGTCCGACGTTCCACGGCTCAACGTGGAGCTCTCGCAGAACTTTTCACATTTCAAAGATCTGCTCCTGAAATTTGGTTCCAGGATGATCGGACGGTTGAAAACTTAGAAACCCTGGTTCTCAAAGTGGGGGTCGGACCCCCTGGGGGGCCGCCAGGGAGTGACAAGAGGGCTTCAAAAAATTGGATACAAAGATGGTAAATTCAAAAATAAAATCTATTACGAGTAATATCAAATAGAACGTAAAATATATAACAGAGTTTTACTGCCCGTCTGTCCAACATCCGTCATCACAAACTGTCAGTGTTGCCATGGTAACCGTGAGTTCTCAACCTCAAACTCCTCACACGAGTGATTTAGTAAACAAATGTAAATAATTGAATTATTACGGAAATGGATTCATATTTACTTATTTTCCTTTGCTGTAGTGTTGTCAACACTCACAGTAATGTTAGAGGTTTATATCCTAGAGGAAGGTGATGAGGAAGGTTTGTATCCTAGAGGAAGGTGATGTAGGTGATGTATCCTAGAGGAAGGTGATGTATCCTAGAGGAAGGTTTGTATCCAAGTGTCTGTAGTTGATCTGGATGTGACTGAGGTCATGTGAGGATCTTCTCCTCACTGATCAGTCTTGATTGATCCACAGAAGGTCCCAGCACTCCCAGTAACGCTGCTACTGGTGGTCAGGTTTATTATATTATATTGTTTTGATCACTAGAACATCCTCCAACATGCAGCGGCCATCTGTGATCTGTACATGTTCAGATCCACTTTGTTGTCCACATGCTTGTTATTCCAAAACTCCCTGATCATGTTTGATGTTTGCTGTTGTGCTTCAGCGCGAACTAACAATCATCTTCAGATTCTGTTTGAATTCCAAGGAGATCAATGCCAAAACCCAAAGAAATATTAGATTTACTTAATTAAGATTTAATGCAATTGGCCTGTGATCAGAGTTCCCGTCTCGGTGGAAATGTGATTTGCTCCTCAGAACTTATCGGCTCCACGGCCTCTATACGACCTTTCCAAGAATCAATGACAATTTGGGCTTTTTAGGCTCCCGGGTGTGTGTGACACTGCATGAAATGAGAGTTTAGAAATGGGCTGATTACTTGCAGTACTTTTGCTTTAAGCCATCACACAACTATAAATATAAATCCATATCAGTCCAGTGAGAGAATCTGGAGGTGTTCGCCTCCCTAAAGTGTTGCTGAACGCCTCAGAGATGTGAGGAGGCTGTTTGTGTTCCTCACTTTCTATGGAACACTGTTGAATGAACCTTTAATCATCCTGCCAGTCCAACATGATGTTTTTATAACTGAAATAAAGAAACTTGATGCTCAACGTTGCTCAAAGTGACTGCACGGATTTGATTGGCTGACTGGAAACAGGGTCTCCTGCCTCAGAGACAGAACTGAGGGCAAATTGGGGCTAAACTGACCATGAAACATTAAATATAAACTGCTCAAAGGAGGAGAACCAGTGATTTACAGAGCAGGTGTGTGTTCTGTAGCAGTTGAATTTAAGTTTAACTGAGCGACTGCAGCTTCTCCTCAGAGGCTCGTCACTGAAGCAAAGAGCAGATATGTGATTGCACAGAGGATGCAGCTTGATACTTATCGCAGATGTGATTCCACGACACTCATTGATTTTCTTATACAAGAAGCACCATCAGAGTGACTCACCTCTTTTTATTGACATCTGGTTAAAAAGGGAAGAGCTGTAAATATCGTTCAGGTTTGTGCTCGTCTACGTTTTCCCTCTGAGGGCAGTAGCAGGGTGTGCAGACTGCACGCTGCTCCGAGGAGGTTTCCATTATTAATGCACACATTTATCAACATTGGGTATTAATAAATTATACCTGGGACCTCGGGAGCAGCACACAGTGTGCAGATCGTCTGTGCAGCTGCTGGTAAGATTGGGATGAAGTGTTCGTGTTCTCTTGCTTCACAGTTTAAAGAACAGCGGCATTGTTTCATCTTTAACACGACAAATCACTTGTTGGAAATAAAGTGCACTTTTATTAGTGTGATTTAATTCCAGTGACAGGACGGCAGATTCCTTTTAGAAAGGCAAAAATGCATTTCTTCATTTGTGGCTCTACTTTTTATCAGATATGTTGGAGGTACATGATCGCCTCACCTCCGCTGGCGTACTCCATCACCAGGTAGAGAGTCCTCTCTGTCTCGATCACTTCAAAGAGCTTGACTGGAGAGAGGGAGGGAGGGAAACAGGCGATTAGAAGTTAATTACATCTTCAGATGGAGGAGATGCTCATACACACACACACACACACACACACACACCAGTAATGAATTCATGGGCATGAACACGAAGAAGGTTTCCAACAGGCACAGAGGAAGGAAAAGTCACGTGTTTCTGTGTGTGTGTGTGTGTGTGTGTGTGTGTCGTGACCATGTATCACAGCATCGAGCTGAGTGCCGCTCAATATTTACTGTACGGCCCGAGAGCTGTTCTCTCACTGCAGCGAGTTCGGATATAAAAGGCTGTGATGAGCGGCGAAGAGCTGCACTGCTAAATATAGACAAGGTGGGATGGAAGACAAAGAGAGTGTGTGTGCGTGTGTGTGTGTTTGCGTGTGCATGCGCACGGGCTGGTAAGCGCTTACTATCACCCTGGTAATTATAATCACATTTCTGCAAAAGAAATGGCAGAGAGCAGGGAAAGCGAATTAAAAGTGATTCGTGGGGAATCCCGTCTCGGAAACCAAACGCACCATGACAAGCACGTCTGATGTGCACATGGTGCCTGTACTCAATTCTTCTCGGAGCCTTGATCTGACTTTTTTTTAGAATCATGTTGGAACACCACGTTAGCCTTCCGAGCCCCCGAGCAGAGAGTGTTTCTCATCTCCTTCCTCCGTCTGTCCAGCCCTCGTTACAGAGCCTCCAACAGCTGAGCTCTCCGTCACACTGGCTTCTGTCGGTGCAGCCGTTTGCAGTCAGTTGATGTTTCCACTTGCAGCCGGCTGTCTGATGCAAAGTTGTCACTGCTGCAGGCTGAGCGGTTCTTATTCTTTCCTCAAACTACTTGATATTTCTTAAACCAAAACGTAAGGCTGAACGAGTTTAAGTTTAAAACTCAGTCACCTGCAGCCCGAGAAGAAGGTTATTACACGTGAAGCACATCCTGGCACGGGCCTGCACAGTAAACAGAGCCTGTCAGCAGATTGGTGCTTTATGTGACTGTCTAGCAACAGAGAGGTCAAAGGTCAAAGCTCTGAGGTGAAGAGGTGTTTGTGAGACCAGCTAGCTCAACCAGGAAGTAGCTCGTTGGTCGAATGTCAACAAAACTAAAAATGAGAAACAAAACGTTTGATGTTTCAGGGCTTTTGAAGGAGTCGAAAATGAGTCGACAACAAGTGTATTGATCACAGTCGTGATGGTCGACTGGCAACTCGATGAAACAGTAGTTGTGTTTCTGGTTTGTGTTCTACTGATCAGACGACAACAATCTGAAGACGTCTCGTTGAGCTGTGGGAGGTCGTACCAGGCATCTGCCTTTATATTTAAACATCCTGTAGACAGAATGATTCATTGGTTGATGTTAATCAACAGAATAGATGACAATAATCGTTGGTTGCAGTCGTACTGAAGAGTTTTCCTTTTATAGACTTATAAACAGTGTGTGTGTGTGTGTGTGTGAGAGAGAGAGATCCACTCACCTATATTAGGATGATTCAAGATCTTCATTATTCTAACTTCTCTGAAGAGCTGAAAGATGAAAGACGTTGTTACAGCATCTGTACATGATAGCAGCAATAAACAATGTTTTTAATCACACAACAGAGAGATCACATGGTTTTATAAAGCACTTGACAGTTTTCCTGCTTTGCATCTGATAGTTGATTTGATTTCCGAGGACGAGGGACCATGTGAGTCGGTTCAACACTGCGGTTCTTATTCTTAGCTCGCCTCTATTCTTAGCCGGTGGACAACAGGAGATCATGAGCTCAGAAACCCAAACACTGCTCCTTGTTCTGGCCAACATCAACATCCTTGTCCAGGAAATGGGATCATTTTGTCATCGACGGACCCAAAATCTCAACAACACAACGTCAGTTTAAACCAGCCAGAGAGATGGTCTGACAACAGTCCTGCGATCTGAGTTCAGTCTAACATGCAGCGTATCATCATCATTCTCCTCCTCCTCATCATCATCATTCTCCTCCTCCTCATCTTCATGCACAGACGGTCGTCACATGCTTGCTTCCCCATCAGCAGTCACAGTGGCCACACAAGCAGACTTAAGTTCTTTCCATCCTTCCGCTGTGCGAAGCACAAAGAGAACCAGGTGCTATTTATTATTGATCCACTGTTAACTAAACTTCACTCTCAGCTTCCATAAAAAATATGAGGAGGCATCAATGATTCATGAGGAAGACGAGGCCACAGAGTGCCAGTTAGTTTACTGGCAAACCAAGCAGAGATGTTTTGATCTGTTGTCTCTGTGGTGACTGATAGGAATGATGCAAACACATTCACTCGCTGCCGGATCCACCGGGACCCCCGGTGAAAGCCTCCTGTCCTGAACCCTAAAGGGTGCCGGTGTCTGCCTGAGGTGCAGGCAGATGGTGACAAACAGCAGGTGATATTTTCACATTCAGCACGGCGCTGCACGTTGAGCTGCTCGGACACAGTTGCACGATACTGTGAAAATAAGACGCATGGCGTTTGACGTCTCTCGGGTTTCACGCCGACCCCTTTGATCTGTGAACCCGGCCGGGTCTTATGCAACGCTGAGTGCACTTCTAGGTTCTTGGTTACTCCGAGGAGAGTTGCAGGCTGATGTGCACTCAGCTTGCTCTGCTATCACAACCTAGTCTCTTACAAAAGAGATCTGGAGCTCGTACGTCCCGGCGGTGTCGGGGGGGTTTTATGACGGGGACCACCACAGTGCCATTGTTACATGTATTCTCAGTTCCTTCATGCGATGGCCCCATTTAATTGTTCACAGGGGGAAAAAATGCACTCAAAAAGTAACCAAAGCTCAATGCAAGATGTTTAAACCTATTATCTGGGCTGTTCAAAGCTCCCTGGAAAATGTGGTGAGGTCAACTAAACATTTCTGGGCTCATGTTTCTCATCATGTAGCTGCTCTTTATCCTGTTTCTTAATACAGGAAAAGGAGATTTATCAACAATGAAAAGAATCAGACTCTGTAGCTGCAGCGTCTCTGAGGCCTCCAGTAACTAGGATGTCGCTTCATGTCAACATATTTCAACACCGTTAACACCAAGATCCAGCAGGGACAAGTGAAGGGTTAATTATGAACTCCAGTCAGCTCTCAGGATGTACGAGAGCCTTCTGGAAGCCAAGATGACAAACTGAGCCAGGTCTGAGTGCCGAGGAGGAGGAGGAGGAAGAGTGCTGGACTGAGCCTCAGGTCTCCTCTCACTGTCACTTCGCTCTGCTTGTGATCCTTCGTCATTAAACTGAAAACTCTCTCACACAAGTTCAGAGGAATAAATCTGAGCTGGTTTCTGTGTGACCTCCTCTTCTGCTCCAGGAGACGGGTTACCTGTCAGGTTAGACAGGAACACCTTCAGCAAATAGTGTCAGACTAGTTGGGTAGGAAACAAGTAGAGGAACTATTTCATCCCTGTTATTCTTCCAGCACCATCTCTTCTGTCCTGTAAAGACGAGCCTCCTCACATGTGGAGGGGCTGACAAACACCAGGAAGTAGATGGGAATACTTTAGTAGACGTGTTATGCAGTAAACTAAATTAGTGGAAAAACAGGAGAGGGAGATGATTCACCACATCCATTAGGATCGAGGACACAAACCTGCTGGTGATCCACACATACCGCCGCAATGAAGCACAGCTGTCACAGTTACACAACCGGTCTGTGATCAATACGAAGAACCTTCAGGCCAAACGACAAGGAGGATGTGCAATCACGCCTACGCTCGTCCTGCTGGAGATTTAGGTGAACGTACCCTCAAATACAAATGACCCAACACTTGTGTAAATCTCATGGACCATTAGATCATTCATAAAGGAGGTTTCTGGTAAATTACATCCCACCAGGTGAGTCACAAAAAAACTGTTTACAACTGAAGCCAAGAACAATAGAAGTCCATCGACCCTGATCCTCACTCCAATTTATAGAGCATCATCTCCAGACTTCACTACATCAGTAGCAGGAGGTCAGGAGACTGCTGCTCAGATGAGGGGGGGCACGTCACAGAGAATAAGGTTGGTTTAGTTTCTGTGTGATTCGACTGCTGCAGACTGAACAGGGGACCTGTTCTGCTTGTTTGCAGCTCTCGATCTTCATTCTCCACTAGAGAAGTTCTGGATGATTCAGTGTTAAAAACTCCACCACCTTCTGTCGATTAGCAAACGTCTAGAAGTCTGATGAGTGAAGAGAAACAGATACAACCCGATGAAGAGTCATTTCCTGTATCTGACACGTTGGTTTCAGAGGACTGGCGGCAGGTCCCAAGTCTATTCACTCTAATACAAAGACACATGTCTCACATCCACATTTCATCCTCAGGTGACAAATCAGGAGAATCAAAAGGGGTGTTGATCCGAGACACACTTCCTGTGTGTGTGTGTGTGTGTGTGTGTGTGGGGGGGCTGTACTGATTTGTCTCCAACCGTTATTAGCTGATTGATAAGGGGTAGAAGATTGTGCACACACACACACACACACACACACACACACACACACACTCACTCACTATAATGGAGGTGGACCTC
>CAAKHC010008664.1:14407-35401 GCA_901007825.1 Macroramphosus scolopax | reverse complement strand
GGGGGGGGGGGGGGGGGGGGGGGGGGGGGGTGAGACAACCTGACGTCGGATGTTCTATTAACTGTTCTCCTCAGCACAGGAGGGACTCAGCGTTGATGGACAGTATTTACATTTAATCAACTATTTCTAGATGTCACACGCCCTCCTGTAACCTTTGACCTGGAAATAACAAGAGTCTTTGGCAGGTCGATTCAGGACACGTGGAGGAGCAGAGTGGGAGCTGGAAGCCGTTCCGCCAGCAGCCAGTGACAGATGTGAACGTCGACTCAGCTCCTCCAAACTATTAAGAACAGTGGCTGAAAATAAACATTTGGGCTTCAGAGACGATATCCGCCGCTATGAGCCTCTCGCCAATTCTTCCCGTTACATAAGAGGTCAGGACAGAGCGGCACCGGCTCAGACGCAAGAGGAGAAAAGAAGAAAATAACCAGCAGATTTAAATCCTTTCATAGTCGCTGGAACCTGAACACAACATCCAACACACAACACAGAGTTTGTCACCACAGTCAGACACACAGAGAAAGAAGGGCTTTAAAAGGAGGGCTGACAATCTATATAACAATGGATCACTCCTGTCGACTTCACAAACTATTGATCACCAAGTAATGACCTTTTAAATAAAGACCGGGAGAAAGAGTGAACGTATCAACACAGAGGAGGAGATTCTCACGGGATGTATTTGGGTCAAACATGCACCTGCAGTCTGCGTACATGACGAGCTGGTCACCAGCCTTCATCAGCTTCCTGTTCGATGCTACGTCGGCTGTTTCATCCACTTTATGGCTGAACAGGACTGGTTATCATAATAAGTGTCTTATTTCCTCATGGCTTCGTTTTGTATCGTCTATATTCTCTCAGCCTCGACATGCATGTAAATATGTTGAACATCAAACAGGCCAAAGATCCAACCCTCATCTGAACCCTGAACATCCTTAAAGCTGATTATCAACTCTGAATCTCCATCACATCAACAAGACACAGACCAGCCTTTATATAGAAACACATGAAACGGACTTGAACATCTGATGATGAAAAATATCAAAAACTTTCAAATGAACTTTCTATTTTCATTGTTCCAATTCCTTAAAATAAGATCAATCAAACTCCCTGTTGAAGGAAAATAACCTCAACATGTGAAAGATTTATTTCTTAACTGTGACAAAGCAATAACCTAAAAAAACAACAAGGGCCAGCAGACAAAAGACGGTGGCTTTGTATTTCCGTGAACAGCGCCGTCATGACTCAGTGTTTTTCTCTCGGTGGAGTCACGGCCGACGCCAGAGCGCCCAGGCCTCCGACATACAAAAGGCCAGAATCAATGCAGCTTTGGAAAAACTGATGGAAAACCACTGCCAACGGGTGAGAGAGGAGCCGAGCGGCGGGAGCCAGCTGAGCATCAACACCGACACCACCAGCAGCTGCCACGCTCGGCCCAGTCCGCTCTTATCCGCCTGACGAGCTAAAGAGCCTCCGGATCTGCAGCAGCAGCAGCCGGGTCGATGCAGCTCGGACATCACTGAAACCACTTCCAGCCCGAGCAACAGAGACAAAATGTACAGATCAAAACAACCACATGCATCTCCTGCTGATAATCAGTGTACACAATGAAAAGGGAAAAGAAGTGGGGTGAAGGGCAGCTCCTCTTCAACTCACTGACATCAGGCTGGAGAGTGAAACCACTTCTCTCTGGGCAACGTCCACTTGCAGGCTGGGAATTTATATTTTAAAAGCAAACCCGCTTCTTGATTTGGTTGATTAAACAAGTGAAACAAAGCCGTCATTCCAGGTTGCGTGACAACCACACAGCCTCAGTCTTGGGAGGGGTGGGGGGGGGTCAGTTTCTCCAGGAGGCCAACATGTTCACAGCTGCAGAAAAGTCCTCAGAGACAAACCTTAAGTTCAAATGTCTCTTAACCAAAGCACTCGAAACAATTAAGCCCAACAGGAACACACATACACTGCACTTTATAGGCCACAGGTTCGATTCTAACAACCTTTGCTTTCCCAAAACTTTATGTGAATTGAAAGTGGAGCAGTTCACAGAGCCGAATCATCATCTCCAATCCAAGAGACTCCTACTGAAATAATACAAGCTCCTATATGGAGAACAGGTGCTCGTTTTCCCAGCATGCCCTGATCCTCTCTACACAATTAATACTCAATCTGGTGTGCTTCATGAATTGGTAAGTGAATTCTGCCTCAGCACGAGTGGAAAACACAAGACGGAGAAAAAGAGGGTGAATTACCTTCTGAAGGCTGTTTGGGTTCAGCTGCGTCTTGTCTATTATCTTAATTGCCACCTGTGAGGAGGAAACAAACAGAGCTGAATGAAACATAACAGCCGTGTGAGGATCAGGAAATGGAATATCATGACATTAAAACAGAGAAGAGAAGGAACACCAGAGGAGTTCTAACACAATCGATGCTCTGAATCATCGTGTCGAAGGAAACTGGACCAGTCTGAGAGGAAAGACGAGCGTTCATCTGTCAGAGGTCGTATGATGTGTTCGGAGGAGCCGGCTTCTTCTGGTCATCAATTATGAAGAAATGAAATGGCCAGTATTCGCAGTACTCCCCCAGTGCATCCATTACTGCCAACATGGGTTAGAGAGATGGACCTGGCAGCATGAGGAGCCGTCAGGGCTGGTTGTGGGTTCCAGTCTCAGTCCTGCTGTGGAAGCTAACAACGCTCGTCTGGAGCCGTCAAGCGTTTACACATCAGAGACGACACAACGCGCGTTTGCTGGAGTCGACGCAGCGCAGCTAAAACATCTTCTCAAATAGTTAGTTTTCACAATTTGTCATGTGAATGAGGTCATGTTAAATGTTGTTTAAAATACAATTAAAAATCGTATCAGCTCAGAACTTCCCTTTTTCAAATGTTCTGTTATAAGAATTCGTTCTTCAAAAAAGGAAACTGTATAATTGAATTGACCTGCTGTCTATATTATCCCCGAAAAATGCTAATACTCGTCACACTCTTCTGTCCATATAAACTATCAAACCTCGATGATGCTGAAACAAGAATCTAACCTGATTTCTAGCCCGTTTTTCTCTGACCCAGTAAAAAGGAAGTCAGCTGAACACTAAAAGAACCTCCGAAGAGTCTGTCTCACCTCTCTGCCGGTGAGGATGTGTCGGGCCAGTTTGACCTTGGCGAAGTTTCCCTTCCCGATGGTTTTGAGCAGCCGGTAGTTGCCGACGTGCGGCTGCTGCTGCTCCTCGGAGCTGCGGGACCGCATGCCGGTGCGGGCAGAGCGTGTGCTGATGTCCTGGCGCCCGTTGCTGTGAGACGTGTGCTGTGGAGAGATACTTTATTTTAGGGGATTGATGGCCGTTGAACCGTTCAACATATATCAGCGGTGACTCATGGTGACACCCACTTAGGATGTGCAGGGAAAAAGATGTTTAAGGAGATGGAACATTCTGCAGACAGGATTACAACTCCAACAGCTGTATAGAAGAGACTCTTGCACCTTGTCATCACTTATAATTCAATCTTTGACAACTAGATAGCGGACTGATTGACATATAATTAACTATCATAATGTACAGGAGCCAAATTATTGTTTTAACCAAAAAAACATTACATTTACAAACATAAGACGAAGACGGAGTGTGTCCTCACATTTAGGGAGGCTGGAACCAAATCATATGAAGATTAGATTTATAAAATGGTTGCTTCTATTTCTCCCAGCAAGCATCGCAAAGATATTTCCAAAGATCGGCCATCAGACACTAATAAAGGTCACGTTCATGTTACCAACAGGGTGAAGACATCCTTCACTTCAGCTGGAGCTCAGCTCAAATACTGTTAAACTTTATTTCTAAAGGATCTTCAGATTGAGATGATCAACATGTTGATAAGGCAGCACGGTGCAGGATTGAGCCTGGTGTGGAGCTTGTTTTGGGCACAGCTCTGACATCACCACCAATGGAGAGATTGATTTTTCGGGTGCCGTTTTCAGAACCCGCATCAATCCCTCCCCAGGCCTCTAGTTAAAAAATAAAAATAAAAGGATAGATTCTCAATGCGGCCTCGGTATCGACTGTCCAACTCAACTGATGGTTCATTAACAGTGTCGGCGCCCTCTGCCTCCACTGGTACCCCCCCACCCTCACCCCACCCAATAAAACTGTCCCCATTCACCCTGGAGACGCTGCAAGTGATGAAACTGCTAATTAACACAAATACTGCAGATTTTCACACAAACACAGAAGAGAGGTCACATTTTTTTGTCATTGCACAGAGGACCAATCCAATTACAGATCTGCAATTAAAACATTATATCAGATTTTAAAGTGACTACGAGGTCCCTCTAAGATTATTATAAGACCAAACAAGATAACACATTATATGTCAGAGGTCCTGTGGGAGACATACAACACCATAATAAACTTTAAACTCCTACGACACACGCCAAGTTATTATTTCAGACCCAAACTGTGACAACATTGGTGATAAAAATACCACCAACTAGGACAAAGTCACCGTCTCCTCCTTCCAGCAGAAGACCAACTCATGACAGAATTCTTTTCTATATTATTAAACCACCTTTTGTATTTCCCTGGTTGCTTCTTATCCGGCTGACAACTTCCTGTAAAAAGAATCTGCCGGTTAAATGTGATCATTTCCTTCTCATTGGTCACTCACAAGGCTGCGGTGCCTCCTCGCTGCCTGCGAGCCCGTCATGTTTCAGCAGGAACACACTGCCCTGCTGATGATGCCCATAGAGGTTTCAACAACAACTGATGTTCCCGACACAGAGCCTCGATAACCACAGAGAGACAGAGAGGGAGACAGCGGGAGGTGGGGACGGACTGATCTACATCCAGCCAGCTACAGGCGGGGACACTGAGCCCAGAAACAATCCTTTCACAATAAAAGTATTTCAAGTAAACCTTCACATCTAGTATCCCGGTTTGTCACTATTAAAGCTTCCACTGACGGTTAATTTCATTATCAATTTATCTTCCAGTTATTTACTCCACTAATAACCCCATCTATGAAATATCTGAAAAAAACGGTAAAAGTCCTTCAAAAGTCAGCCCGAGTTCAAAACGACGGTCCAAATATTTAAAATACTACAACACAAGAGGAAGATAAGCAACTATCTATCCCATCTGAGAGGCCATACAGTCAGATGGTAAATATAAGGCGGCTTTCTACCGACACAGTTTTTTAGAATAATGCCTCATTAACCCATTCACACCCACACACTGATGGCGAGGCTGCCATACAAGGTGCCAATCATCCCATCAGGAGCAATTAGGGGTATAAGTGTCTTGCTCATTGGATACGTTGACAGTCCCTGGTATCGAGCCCGGGATCAAACCAGTAACCTTTCGATTACTAGATGGCCCCTCTACTTCCGGAGCCATGGCGCCCTGTGGGATCATTCTCAGGCTTCTGCAGAGCTTGATGATGACTCATTCATTTGCATCAAGTGTGTTAGATCAGGGAGTGGTCTACAACATGCAGGGCAGCGGCTCCCCAGGATCAGAGCTGGAGAATATCAATATCACCCAGCACAGGAACGCAAAACTCACACAGATAATGTTAACATCCTAGAAATTGAAGTTTAGACCACCCGGCATTATGGCTTCAACTTTTTGAGACGTTTTGTCCTCTTTGGTGCGATGCGGAAACACTACAGCACCCATGAGCCTTAACCCCTGTTGTTATGGAGAAGAGGACAGTCAGAGGCTGGAAATCAGAGTGACAGAAACTACAAGTCATCGAGTATTGTCAGTTTCCTCAGCAGTTGAAACTCCATTAGCAACAAACATGACAGACGTTTAAGCTTGGAGATTTTTTATTTTGCAGAAATGTTACGAGGAAGTAGAAGAACTCCAGAAGAACTGGGGCGATCTACCCAAGTAGATAACATTTTAAATCCAATTTCTTTCCAAACAAGAAGGCCCACAGACCAGCAGAACTCTTCCCAACGCTACGATTCAAACACACTAAGCAGTTTGTGTATGAATATCTCGTCAATTTTCATGTGGTAGCGTTTACATGACATCCTATTTTAACAAACTCGTCAGTCACATGCCGCACTGTCACATGCCGGGAGACCCACTCCCACAAATAGAAAAGAGTTTATTCCTTTCTGCCATGACTCTTTTACGAGCATTAAGCTGCATAGACCTATGAGCCTGACATCATTTGTTTATAATATATGTAGACATCAATTAAAAGAATTGATAAGTTTTAATACTGAAGATTTAACAGAGTTTCAAGCCAACCCAAGCCGCAGAAGTGATCCAAATAAGACTGGTGTCACATTGCTTAAAGGAAACATTGAAAAGTAATTTTACTTCTGGACCAGGGGCCAAAGCTTTACGTTAGCAGCTCCTGGCACGGCACCACGTCCCCTCGGGATCAATGAAATTTCACCACATCTTATCAACCTCAGTGCTCCGTTGTTCAGTATAGGTCTTATCTCCAGCTGCGTTTGGACTCCCTGCTACTGTGAGGAGTCATGTGGGTCTGATCATATCCCATGTAGAACTTACAAGGCTGCAGTTGTACAAGCGAGTAATATGTGAAGGAAAAATGACAGAGATGCAGATACAGTCTACAGCTAAGAGAATAAGATATCAGATCCACAACTAAGGCAGCTGATGATTAAAACTCACCACGATGTTGTAACATCTCATAGCCTAAATGTCAGTTTATTATTGCAGCCCGATATTAAGACGCTCAACAGCAACTAAGAACAATCAATTATTAGAAGTTATTTACTGTGTTAAGATGACAAACGCTTGCAGCTTATCATATGTGCGGATTTGCTGCGTTTCTATTTTACACCATTAAAAGTACTACATGACTGTTTGAAGGCGTCAATTTGCAAAGTTGGAAAATACGACAAAATAACACGTAATTCTCAAAAATTTAATTTTCCAGTCATTTAACAGACATTCTCTGGTTGCAGCATCTCAAATATTACATATTGCGAATACATGTTTTTTAGGATGTTGGTCAGAAATTCAGGCAATTTGAACAAATCGAGTAATTTTTGAGTGTTGTCATTCATTCGAAGACAATGTGGATACATCTGTCGTTCATGTTTTTAGATTTTATTTTGAAATACCTGACTGGAAGTTACGTAGCACCTGCCCTGACAACACTTTCAGACAGGAGATTCTGTTGGTCACGAGGAGGCGGGACTAATGAGCCCGAATTTGAAAGCTGAACGGCTGAAACTTTCAACTGACAGTTTTGACAGCCAATCGCAGGCCAGAACACCATTCCTGCCAGAACCAACAGGCAAAGTACTGTAGTTTTGTTCGTGGTCGGGCCTAAATCTCCCGTCTTCATCCTTAATACACACAATCATATCTGAATTCATTACGCGCTGACGGAAATATAAGTTCCATTTAAATCAATTCAAACATTTATACAGATTAAGATCCCGGGGCGTGATTGATGTAGAGGATCTGCTTGTTTACCAGCAAAGTGGAACCCGCCGCATGAAACAATTAGAGAGTACAAAAATGCAACAAAACGCCATTAAACAGTCGAAATGTAAATAAAACATCCACCTCCTGATACGAGGACTTGGACCAAGAAAACAACCAGCCGAATAACCCGATAAATAACCTTTTCTACTTACACTTTCAGTCACCTTCTCGTTGACCGTAGGCAAAGGAGTTTTTGTTGACATCTTTTATTCGTTCGTCCCGAACCAGTCCAAAAAGGTCCAAAATCCACCGACACCTCGTTCAATCCAACAACCGAAAAATCAAGATATTACTTTGCAGCTCTCTCCGAGGAAACAGCCTCGGCATGGATCGTGACAATTCTCAAACCAGACCGGACGTGTTAGAGCCGAGCACCTGAACTTGTTGGGGACCGAGAAAGCTCTCACTAAAGAGCACCGTTAATTATCTAATGTTGGGTATTTGCATTGCGCGTACGCACCATACACCGCCCGAGTTCAACTCTTAACGAAATCACGGTCCGTTTTCGGTTTGAGTCAGAGAAGCTAACTCAACTAACGTTGCGGCGCTGTCGGTCGCCACTTCCAAAAAAAACCGCCCCAGGCTTTTCCTGACAATAACCAGGCAGTCTACCAACGAGCCATGGCGTCCAATGTCACCGCTCGGTATTTCTCGGGGGAATTCAAACGGTTTCGGTGATTGAAATACTCGCCGTCGGCTCGGTTTCTTCCATCTCCGGCGGCCCAAAGTGAAGCTGGTCCGTCTGTTTTAGGTGGGACCAAAATGGCTACTCAGCGGCTGGGCTGGATTAGGCTGCGTTCACGGACACCACACAGAGTCCGAAAAAACAAATTTCAGAAAAGAAAACAACGGTTGTGTTTACTTGTCATTTAGTTTGTAAAACGACAAATAATTATTTGCAACATATACACTCTATTGCTAATTTATTTAATACGCTGACTTAATAAAAACGAATGCAGTATAATAAAACAGCCCCGCAATAGATATCACAATCAGAATCAGAAATCCTTTATTCGTCCCACGACGGGGAAATGTACGTTAATTATAGTAGCAAAGAGACAGTTTACACATTAAAGGGCATTTACCAAAAATATTTATCAAAAATACTTCCTTCATGTAGATTATAAATTCAGATTTGATTCAATCTGTTTAAATTGACTAACATTAATGATTATTTTAGAGGCTGTAATTTTGAGAGGGTCATTTGTGGTGGTTTATGCTAAGAGGGGTTCCTAATATTTTCTAAGCCCTTCTTCACATAAATGGGAGTAAGTGCGTTTGGAGATATGCAGCAAATGTCTGCTATAGTCCACATAATAAATTACACATATATTACAATATTTAATGCATTATCTCTGTATGAGGTTTGCTGATTTGTAATGGGATCCAACTATAACATCTTTATGAGCTTAGTTGTCTGGTTGATTTGTTCCCTGCTATTGTACTATGTCAACAAGATGACTGCGTTGCCCGGTGCAACAGTGTCACAGAATTGTTGGGGACACAATGTCTTCTGTGATATTAAGTGACAAGCAGATTTTAACAATTTAATCAATTATTCGGTTGGGTTTAAAGAAATGTGGATTCATTTGACTGTAGGTACAATAACTAAATAAATTACATGAAGAGCTTAGAATCATGTAAGGACATACCATAAATTAATTAAAGGTAATTCATTAAAAAAGTTAAATATTGTAATAAGCAACAAACTAGAACTAATGACATCAGTACCCCTAAAGACCTTAAATGAACCTGTCTGTGTGCATTTCATTTATCCAGCTATACTTTCTATAACTTTATCAAGACGTAAAGTCATACGGCTTTAGTATGGGTAAAATTGGTGTCCATATTATTTCACGTCTACCCTAAAAACCTTCTGACAACACAGAGGAATTTTGACGGTATTTCCGACAGGACTTGAAGGCAGCATTAGTGCTTCCAGCTGAACGGGTGGAGGAAGTGAGGAAACCGGCTGACCTCACTCCCGTTGGACTAAAAAGTCCAGCAGACTGTCATCACTGGAGCAAACATCTCTGTGGGAATCAGTTTGACTATGGTGTAGATTTTTTATAATAAAATTTGACACATAGCTGTTGAATTGTGATTTGCGTGTTTTTGAACAATAATCACGCAGAATGTGCGCAATTAAAAAGCGTTTAATCACTTCCGTTGATGACAAACTCGTTGTGTACTCTTCCTGATTTTGGAGCATCATCTCCCAGCAATGCCGGAGTTTAAAACTACAAGGTCACTCAGAAAGCACTGCCACCGCCAAATCCAATTAAAAAAATTCATATTTTTCGGTGATGATCACACAGTAAACCATGTTGTGCTGTGGATAGCAAAACATTCTTTCTTTATTGACTGGAAAAATACAGGGACCAAAAAAATTGCAGTCAAATGATCCCCTAAACACCCATGATTAAAATCCCCAAAGCGACTTCATTTCATTAACTGAATACATCTCAATATGACAAGAGTTAATGTGCAGCAGGTAAAGCACTATGTTAGGTCATGCCACAAAGCGGAGGAGGGTGGTGGGGGGGCAGGCAGTAACAGGAGTCAAAGCCACAACACAAGAAAAGCATCATCATCCAGGTCTTTCAGATCGCATCGATGTCAATGTCGTCTTCTTCTTTTTCAGGCGCGTCTGGTTTCACCGTCTCCACCTTGAGCTCACGGGCCGACGAGGAATAAACCACCTGGGGGGGGGACAAGAGGTTCAGAACACCAGCCGCAGTACTCAACAGAACTCCTAAATATCCTTCAACAACTCATCCAGGTTCTAACAAAACATGTTATAACTTCTAACTAAAGAGGACGTTATTGTTGTTAAAGACAACAACTTTAACAGAGGAAAAGAAAAGACTGATGATCAATATTAGAATCTGAGAAACGTTTGAGTTTAACAGCAAACGGATAAATGAAGACGGGATGTTGAAGAGCCAAACTGTTGATGTCAGATTTAACACCTCTGTCAATGAACCATTGAGGATGGATCTCCTGCCTCCACACTTTGGGAAATACAGGTTTCCTGCCAGACTGTTTTAAATCTCTTTTCAACATGTGCCGTAGATGAAGTTCGCAGCAACTTAGCTTGACATCCTTGCTGGCTGAGGGCAATAAACGTTTTGCCTTAAATCAATAAATACATTACAAATGGGAAGAATACATATTAAAATAAAATAGTTTTATGCTTCATTAGAAGTCGACTGACTGCAGTACTGCGCGTAGTACCGATGTATAAATTAAATTCCAGTGGAGAAAACCCTTCAGATACGTCGCTGTAGTATGCCAGCTTTCTGTCGCATAAAATATTCAGCATCCGGATGTTACCTCGACGTTCTCGTCGTCTTCCACCTCTTCTTCCTCGCTACCCTCGCTCTCCTCCTCTGCTTCCTTCAGCCATTTGAGGAAAGGAGCAGCCTTGGCGTGGATCTCTTTGGCAAGTTCCTTAGAGACGTACTTCTTGGAAACCTGGAGGACAAAAACAGTCAGTCAGGCTGGAAACAGCTCCGATCAAATAAAAGCGACATGAAAAACATCGAGCACTTCACAGAACACACTGTAAATAACGACAAGGAAAGGCTGAAACATTTTTTCATGCACTGGTCGATTTTGAGATTTGAGGCTAATCTAAATACACATGTGCATCTCGATACATGTCCTCTGGTGATGCTGCCCCCTCCTGGTTTGGAGTGTAAAAGATAAGGATAAGCTATTTAAGTTAAACCGTTAAACTGATCTATAGTAAGGAACTATAGTAGCTTGAGGGTTCATCCCCTCTGCAGAGGAAAGTTAAAGCTTCCGTCTGTCATGATGACGTAAACATGCAGGTTGATGTAACTAAAAGATATCAGGGATTTCACAGCTGTTCAACAAGTATAAATGTTTTAACATCCACACGAGTTTAGCATTTATCATTTTCCCCGTCATGGCCAAAACGTCTGAGTTTCAGATATCTCGACAGCCCACCTTTTCCGCCCAAGCAAATATGACGTCCTCCTCCAGCAGGTCTGCGTCATACATGTCTTTGAGGATGATGGGAACACGCGCCAGCAGCTGGACCTGGTGCAGCTTCACAACACACTCAAAGCCTCCGAGCAGATACTTCTGGGCCTTCTTGTTGTTGTGGCAAAACTGAGGAGATATTAAAACAGACCGTCAGTTTCCAACGCCAGCGCTGTGGCCATGATCGCCACCGCAGCTCTGAGGTCACGATAACTTCAAAGAGAACAATGTCAATATCAATAAGACAGATTTTAGGGCCAACCTACTCGAAGGAAGTGCCGCTTGTACTTCTTGATTTGGTCACGGATGTTTTCGTCAAAGAGCAGCTCACTGAGGATGAGGGGGCCCATGGCCTTCACATCCAGACGCTCTGCCTCCGCCAATATCTCCTTATCAGTCCCATCAATGGTCCCGTTGTCCTTCCTGTACTGGAAATGGAAAGACGACAAGCTGTTAATACTATTTCTTTCTATTTTCTTCAAGTCATGACTTCATATCATCATCATTATCATCTGTTGCTCAAACAAAGCTTTACTCACTTTCACAAAGTTGTAGAACAGGTTGACTCTCTCCTCCAAGGGTTTCTCCAGGTCCTCGCTGAGCGTCAGGTTCTTGGCATGGTCGCTGATCTCCTCCATTCTCCTCCTCTGTGCCTCCTCTGTGGTCTCCTCTGCCCAGTCTTCATCATCGTCATCTCCATCCTGACAAACAAATGAACGGCAGTGTAAGAGATTCTCTTACAATAAGATCAGAAGACCGGCAGCTGAGCACATCACACTTAAGAAGCAGAGGGGCTGCAGTTCAGTTCATTAAGAACACCCCCCCTCCTTCCTCCTTTGTCAAAGACCCCAGAATAAAGCCTGATGAAGACATGAAACGCACCACAGCATCTGGAGCATCAAAATTGTCTTGGTTTCCAGCCTCTCCACTGCCGGAGCCGTTCTCCTTGTCCTTCTTACGGTTCTTCTTCTCCTTCTCTTTCTTCACAGATGCAGATCCACTAGACTCGTAGCTCTCTGTAAGAACAGAAGTAGTTCAGTCAAATCTCTTTATTCTAAAGCTGCTCGACCGTTTCCATTATGGCCATCATTGGAAATGAAAACGTACCCGGTGGGTTTTTGAGAATGAACGTGCAGAGTTTGTGTCTGGTGTCAAGCATGCCACGGAACCCACAGGCCTTACAGGAAGTGCCGATGGTTTGTTTCTTGGGATTGACATTCTGGGGGAAGGAGAAGATTAATATTATGATGCAAAGATTCACTTTTAGAACAAATACAACAATTGTAATGGCCACTCAAGTCTTCCTTGGTGTAAATCTTAGTGATGCTGAAACAATGTTACCTCATACAGGATGTTATCAGCTGCCCCTTTCGGATACGTCTTGTGAAAATGGACCTATTTTATCTCTGACCTCTGGGTTGCCGTGAGTCAAGACAATCAAGGGGCCATTTAGGCCCAACTAGCAAGAAACCTGCCACAACAACTCGCAGTGTTCGGGTTTGCAACATTGAGACCTGCCAGTTCAAATTGTGCAACCGGCAGAAAAACGCACCAAACACCGACGGCTGTTGTATAATGTTGTTTATCCTGTTTGAGGGAACTTTAAGGCCTGTTGTCATGGAGACAACCGACATCGCTACAGGCCCGTCGGCTGTGGCAACGGGTGATGGGCCGTACATCCTCAAACGAGATGCTGTCGACTTGGTAAGATGAATCACAGGCGACGCCCAGAGCCAACGCTCACAGCCAGCTTGAGTTGAGCTGAGACAGTTTGTGTTAGAGCGTAAATGTTTTGTCTACACTGGCGTTTCTGTCATTGTGTATGATGTAATTTGGGATAATTGGATATATGATGCTTAATTTAAACAATCACACACGATAGAGGCAGCATCCATTCAGGCGCTCCCACCAGCAGCTCTGTTGACAGCTGATATCATATCTGGCCTCACCTTAAAATAAGAGTTTGACCTTTCCCCTGTGATTATCAATGAGGTGAAAATATGTGGTCAGAGTTTTCTACTCAGTAAATCGAGCTGATGTCACATTGCTGAAATGGTCAACCACTCACCTTCATTCGGTCTACCAGACTGTTTTTTTTTTTTTAGCATTTACTTTTATTATGTCGGTTTTTATTATGCAGCAGCACTATTTCAAATAAAATACACATGTAGTGATAGTGGGACGATGGTACACTAACCGATGTGCACACTGTCCTCAGGCTACTTGGGGTCAATATTTACTCTGTCTGTGCAAATTGGATTTTTGTGTCTCCCCGGACCTAAGCTAAGCGATGCTGTGAAATATTTACCAGATCAGTTTCAGGGTTGTCACACTCGGTACAAAGCACAAATTTTCTGATGAACCCATCAAGCATGTCTTGCAACTTGTTCGCCTCGTGGGATCCGTTGACGATGTAGCGGTCGTTTTTGGAATCAAACTGGGTCTGAGCACCGAGTTCACAACCAAAAAACTTGGTCGGATCTGTGGAGGAGATCAGATGTCATCGTCGAGCACATTTCTCAAAAACCTCTAAAAAGTGTCAGGAATATGTTTATTTTTGATAAACTGGCCTTAATCAAGCTCAAGATAAAATACAGCTGCATTTCCCCTCTAACTGAATTAATGACAAATTAATCATATTTCTGAAGGACTTAATTTAAGGCAAAACTTTGTTTAATGTCTTGCAACAGAAAAGTATCACAGCCTCTGATACCTTCCACCTGACAATCTACGGTTTTAATGGGACTTGGCTAAGGATGAGGAGCCTGGTGGTCAACTGTCTAATGAGAGAACGGAGTTGCTACACCCAGTGGTACTTACATGTTGGAGGCCTGTTCAGAGCCTTTGCAACATCAACCATGTTGACAATGACCGTCTTGATTCCATTCCCTTTGCCTTCAACCTGGATCAGAGAGAGAAGATGAACACGGAAGCCTAAAATGTGTGTCGTGGAATATTATCCATTAAAAGTTTTGTCTCAGTTCTTTGATTTTACAAGCAGTGAGTGCGTTCGGTTACCTTGGCAATCAGACGGGGCATCTTGTAGCGATAGAACTGGTCTGACACGCTGCGGTTGACGTTGACAGACATGTTGGCTGGACGTGAGCGCTATCAGTAAGATAAAAGGATCTTGGTTGGGGATTTTTCGGGATCTTCTGTCTGGAAAAGAGGGGATGACATAAACGACTGCAAGCGCGCTCGGTCTCTGACATGAAAAACGCTGTGCCGCTGTGGCCGCAAGCTCCTTGCTTGAAGGCTAGATTTCCACCACACAGGTTCCAACGGCTGCGCAACAGCTCTGAAAGAAGAGGGGGGGACACAGGAAGAATATTTATCAATAAATAATTAACAACTTTGTTCTTGAATTAAAAAGAAATGTATGATGTGATTTTCTGAATAAAAGGCTCTGCACTGTGAGCAACATGGAAGAGGTGGTCAGAACATCTCTGGTAAGTTCTGATCAACATGTTCATCTTCCAGACTGGCACATAAATAATGACAGCCATAGTTGTTCTTTAATGATTGACAGCTCACAAGCAGCGAGAACAGAAGGATTCCAGTGACTAATGTGGATTCCTGAGACATTATCAAGCCTGATAGACCTCAGATATAACACAGATATGCTAATCAAGTGCACCAACATCAGCATAGAAACAGCTGGGCCGTTCTGCAGAGGCACACAGACATTATTTCTTATTTTAGTTTATGCATTAATTAACTCATTGACAGATATATAACATTTAAATGACAGAATTTTCAGTTCCGAACGTGATCATATTCCTCAAAATATCCCTGGGATTTGAAGACCGAGCAAACGAGATCGACTAGTCCAAAGAGGGAAACTAACGCAGGAATAATTCTGGCGCTTCATCCAGCCTTTGTAGCCACATGAAAACAATAATGTTTTGTAAAAGTCTTTTGTTACAGAT
Source organism: Macroramphosus scolopax (assembly GCA_901007825.1). NCBI lineage: Eukaryota > Metazoa > Chordata > Actinopteri > Syngnathiformes > Centriscidae > Macroramphosus > Macroramphosus scolopax. Next base: position 19,994 of record CAAKHC010008664.1, on the reverse strand, counting down.
GGGGGGCCTCTGGCTTTAGTCACATATGGCCTGCTCTTGTTACGAGGTCACAAACAGGAGGCCTAACTTAGCAGCTGGCAAACAACTCTGCTGCTGCTGCTGACGGGTTTAATACCCAACTACTCTGTCTGACTTATTCTCTCAGCCATGTCAGTACGCCTCGGCTTGAAATCTCACATCTATTTAGTCTCTGGTGGTTTTGTCCGGGTGCTGGAGCAGTTTGTTAAGGCCAGAGGTCGAGACTATTTCAGGGGGAGGCTAGCTAGCTTAGCAGGCTGCTTGGTGCAGAGTGCGTCATACAGTCACTGCACACGAGTGACGGGACTGGGAGACGCCATTTTGATATGACAGCGGAACAGAAAACATGCATTATTACACAACAAACGCTATATCAGCTTGGTCGCGGTTTAACCACACGTTGTAGAGCTCATAAGACAATCAAAAATATATACATAAAGGTAGCTATGACTTACCGTTTTCGCAAAACAAAGACATAAACACAACGCTGATCGTCCAAGAGCCGCAGTGAACGGTGGTCGATGACTGGCGCTGGTGTTGTATTGATTGCAGCAGGGTTTCTTGGTGTTTTTTGCCCCTCAAAGATGCACAGTTAAACACCCTGAAGCGCTCAAACAGTGCATGTGTCAGGCTCAGACAGCAGGGAGGTATCCGGAACGTCCTCGGGTGTGGGGACCTTTGAGGAAAGCAGCGTATTGTTATTCACACAAGCTGCGGAGGAAAACGCCAACGTTAGCATTATCAGGCGCGAGAGCAGTGTCCGTTCATTGTGTGTGCAACGTCATGTTCAACACAACTGTTAATATGCTAACGTAGCGCAACCTTCCGCTGAGTTAAGTAGCTTCGACGCTAACTTAGTGAGGGGTATTTACAACAAACATTACACGTGTTTCATCACCAGATTCATCAAATTATGGTAATTTGCAGTACATGAAAACGTATCCATGAGTTGATCCTAGTGACATCTATGAATAAATAAACCCGCCAGTTAAGTCGTTCCTATTATTGAATACATCCTTGTGCTCCAGGAAATAGTCCGAGATCAGATGCTAAAGCGAAGCCCAATTGACGTCCACAGCTAACGTTGTTACTAGCCACGCGCTGTAGTCGCAATTGGGTATATATAATGTGATTAAGTAGTAGTGGTTCTCGTTATGTTTTCTCGGCGGAACGACGATCATAAAAGTGTAATCCACGTCAGGATGAGGCCACGAAAATTAAATAATTTCGCACCTTACCTCTCGAATGTTCTGCGAAGTACTGTTACACACGTCGCTTTTACTAACTAACGTCTAGCAAGCGCACGCAACACAGCATGTAAACTTCCGGCGGTTGCGTCCATCGTAAAGTGCGTTGTCAGATATCAGATACATTCATCTAATACATAAAATATTGTATTTTTAAGTAGTCTATTTGTTAAAATATTGTTACCAATTTAATATAATCTACCATAAAAAATAATAATACAGCTTTAAGTGAGATTTCGTGTAATTTTCCTAAGAGGTGTCATTTTAAAATGATTTAATTTGAAAGGATGACGGAAGTGTGGATCGAGCTTGACGCATTCTCTAACAGTTTCGTTTCTCATTGGCTGACAGCTTGACGCTGCACATACGTAGGCGCTTCCTCAACTTGACTAGCAGAAACAGCAAAATATAAGATGGTGAGTACGAAATGGTAAAATCCTCAATTATAATCATTTGCCTCTGCAGTTCCGGGTACTTTTTGGGACGCAATGTTCTTAGACTCGTTATCGACGAAAGCGGAGCGAAGTCGTGTTTTCAGCTTGTCCACACAGTATTAGCTTCATGGTTTTTTGGTGAAGCTTCAGTCCGAGGTGGCTCAACGATCACATGACAGCTGAGCAGTTTAGATCCCTAATTTCAAGGCGTAAACACCCCTAAAGTCTCTCTTTTGTTTTGCAACGTGATCTTTCAGTTTGCCCATCAGTTAATCATTTGGTCTGTATAACAGCTAGCATGATATTCGTTGTACTTGCTCTTGTTTGCCAACCGATTAGCTAGCTGGGCTAACTGGCTAACAGCTACTTTACTTTATGAGGCACTATTCCTGTGCAGGAATATAAATGTTTACCACCCAGTAATTCACCTGATCAAGAAATGTAAACAATACACATAGCAAGTACACTACTTTGACGGAACTGCATGTACATTAGGACCACAACTACAAGTCATACACTCACTCATTCATCCTCACTGTCCTTCTCTTAAACACTTTATTCACTCGTTCGCACTCAGTCAGATTAAAGCTTTACCATTCTTTTATCATAATCACTAACCATCAACCATTAACAATTGATTCCATCACATTGTTTTGTAACTCTTCTTATTTGTTTTGTAATTATTAATATCTGTCGACTTAATTCATTCACCTTTTTTAATTTCTAATTTCAGTTTATCCTCTTTTGTCCCCCCTGTTTTGTTCTTGTCTTTTCTCCCTCCATGTCTTTCTTTTATATTTTTTCCCCCAATCTTTCACCATGCCTTGTGTCATACTCTCCACACATATCCTTGCCTTCCTCCCTGTCTCACCCACTCCCCTCATCCTTCCACCCCTCCTTGCCTGTCTCCAATCAACCAGGCTGGTCACCGGGTAAGTGCCCGCGCTCTGTGTTGGTTCCCTGTTTTCTGCTCGCTCTCTTTGCCTGGTGCACGTGAGAGCCGCCATTAAAGTTGCTGTATCTCACAGCTGCTGCTTATTCAGCATCTGCAGTTGTGTGAACTTGCTACTGTCAGGCTGTGATGCTTTAAATACACGTGTACTCATCAACACTCTAATAACTCTGGATATGTTTTTTCAAAGTAAATTTACACATGACATATTTCTAGTCACCCCCTTTTGCAGTCAGGTAAGTCAGGTAAACCCATTGAAAGAAGTTGTTCTAGTAGTAGTGATAAAATAAATGTTATCACTCTAACAAATGAAGCAACACAGTTTTTCCTACATTTTGTCCTCCAGTCACAGTTCTTTATTTATCATCATTGTCTGTTTTCACCATCTTATCAACCAAACAGGTTGGTTTGGTAGAACAGGACCTTGAAATGCTGCTAAAGTTAATATCTGCAGCATCTCTCTGCCCGTTAGCGTAGTGAGACAAATATTTCATGTTCAGTAGGAACAGTCAGGTTTGTCGGTGCTTGTTTCTTAATGACCTCTTTTATTGTGTGAAAACATATTTACCTCTTATGTGGAATCTGTAATTGAGTATCTGAATCTCAGATCTCTCCCCCATTAAGGATGATGCCAACTCAGGCAGCTCTCGTATTATTTGATTAGTTTGAATTCAGATACTCAATATATTAAGCTTTGTACTCACAAGAAAAGCTTCTTTTCAAGTTTGATCCTGTAACTTTTGTCTGCTGTGCTAATCTCACCTGGACGAGGCTCTCGTGTGAGTCCAGCAACACAAAACTGGACAGTAGTTTGCCTGTTGTTGACAACCTACCAACAAGTTAATAATAACTAACTGAGGTGGTTCTGGTGGCACTGGTGTCATTCTCTGCTCTACAAATCAGCTGGGGCATTCCTTCCATTGCCAGTGTTCAGATGTTGCAACAGTCTGAACTCTCTCATGGCTCATCGGTGGGTATCTAACCTCTCTATGTGTGTCTGTGCGATGCCATCAGTTGGTCCTGGTGTTAGGTGACCTGCACATCCCCCACCGGTGCAACACCCTGCCAGCCAAGTTCAAGAAGCTCTTGGTCCCGGGGAAGATCCAGCACATCCTCTGCACAGGCAACCTCTGCACCAAGGAGAGCTATGACTACCTGAAGACCCTCGCTGGAGACGTCCACATAGTCCGAGGAGACTTTGACGAGGTTTGTGTTTCCACACCTGTAGTTTATTTGTCCTTGTTCAAATCGGTTGATGAGTTTGGAAAATTCATCTCCTTGGTTCAGCTTCTTTTCACATTCTCAAACGATGTGAGAAGATTGAAATATGGCTCTCTCAATAACCAGCAGTTGTATAATTCAACCTGAATTCTTTGTTCTTTCCCGCCGCCTTACAGAACCTGAACTACCCGGAGCAGAAGGTAGTGACAGTGGGGCAGTTTAAGATCGGTCTCATCCATGGCCATCAGGTGATCCCATGGGGCGACATGGCCAGCCTGGCGCTGCTCCAGAGGCAGCTGGACGTCGACATCCTCATCTCCGGGCACACACACAAGTTTGAGGCGTTTGAAAACGAGAATAAGTTCTACATCAACCCTGGTTCAGCCACTGGAGCCTACAGCGCACTGGAAAGGTACGAGAGCCATACATGCACAACGGCCTCTAAAAACAGCTTAACTGGCATTTACTCTCATCCGAATCAACCGCCCCGTCCCGTTCATGCATGCTGTGCATTTGCCCTTTACAGGTTGATTATTTACGGAGTTGAACAGATCTCCCTCCTTTTGTTCCTCCAGAATGAAGTTCCTTCCCACGTGTCTGTCGTTAAAGTCAAGTTGAACTACGCAAAGTTTGAGTCTTCATGTCACCTACTTGATAGAAGCAAACACACTGAGACATAATCACTGATTAAAGAATCCAAAGGCTTTATTATCCTGACTGCTGTCTCAATCCTGGTGTCTTCAAATGTTGTATTTAACTTAAAAAATATACCAGAGGATTCAAATACAAAAGATATCTGAAGCACAAATGTAGAGTAGAATCTGTATTCTGAGGCAAACATCCATGTTTATCTACAGTACACATGCAAACTGAGGGCGACTTGCATGCGATGTTCATGACACCGGACACACAAACATCTTTCAGAATGCACTGACATACCGTCCAACAGGTTTGACGAGACAGACTGAGTATAACTCTCAAACACATCTGTCCTCTCTCCTCACAGCAACATCATCCCCTCTTTTGTATTAATGGACATCCAGGCGTCCACCGTGGTGACGTACGTTTATCAGCTGATCGGCGACGATGTCAAGGTGGAGAGAATCGAGTACAAGAAGTCTTAAAGGGAGGCGGCGGAGCAGGAGGGGTTGGTTGTCTCCACCAGGGGGCAGCAGCTCCCCTGCAGTCACCACAATGTTAATGCTGAAACAAACTGTTTGTAACTCTAACAGACCTGTATTATATTGTTTATATGTCATCAGCATTCGCCTGCTTTGAAGTTGTCATTTGGTAACGGTAGAGAACACAATAATGTCACATGTATTTGTTATCAAAAGGAACATTTGGTGCCATTTCTTTTTCTTTCCTCCCTCGTCGCCTCCTGTACATGTAACCAACAGGCCTTTAGCTCCGTGTCGTCGGCCTTCTTTCATTCCTTCTTTACCACAATAAAGATCTAATTTCACTCCAGCAGTTGTTCTGTCTTCAATTATACTAATGTTACTCTCAAGATAACAACTCTGTGAGAAAGTCCTATATCTGCGGTCATGTTATCATCCGAGTCTCCCAGAGAGTCCTCCTCCTCCTCCTCCTCATCCTCCTCCTCCTCATCCTCCTCCTCCTCCTCTGCTACATCCTCTTCCTCCTCCTCCTCCTCTTCTGTGCAAAGCAAGCAAGTAGAGTTAGTGAGCAAGCGATGTAACAGTCCCACAAAA
>CAAKHC010008663.1:0-15393 GCA_901007825.1 Macroramphosus scolopax | reverse complement strand
TGTGTGTGTGTGTGTGTGTGTGTGTGTGTGTGTGTATGTTCTCACTTTGTCGAGGGTGAAGAGATTGAGGAGCTGGTCTGTGCCCATGCTCTGCAAGCTGGCGTTCTCCTGGCTGATGATCGTGTTTGCTATGCTGATCTTGAACTTCTGCAGGCCCATGATCTTCTCCTCCAGAGTGCCTCGTGTGATCAGCCTGTACACGTTCACCACCCGTTTCTGTACAACGACAAATGTTAAAGGAATGTTTGAGATGAGGAGAAACGTGACATCCGTGTTTCAGACGTGAGCATCAGTGACACAGGATCCAACGGCTGCTCCCAGGACACATTCAATAAGGCATCAGACAACCACTGATGTACAATTCAATGTGGGAGCCACAGACACATCAGATTCAGTATCAACTGTTTAAATATATCACAAGCAAATGTGATGCAAATGTTACTGGAATACACAGTATACACAATACTGCTAACGTTCAACAGCACATATCCAAGACATTTGATTCATCCGTGCGTGTATCCAACTGTACCTGGCCTATCCTGTGAGCACGGTCCATGGCCTGCAGGTCCCTCATGGGGTTCCAGTCATGTTCCACAAACACCACAGTGTCCGCACCAGTCAGGTTCAGCCCCAGACCACCGACATGGGTGGTGAGCAACAATACGTCAATGGATGGGTCATTGTTAAACCTGAGACAAAGACAGAGGAAAGGCAGAGAAAGTGGCATGATGAGAACTACACAACAATATAGGTGGACTTCAGAAACTTCTCACATTCACAATAATGAATTCAGGACAACTTCTTTTGTTGATTAAATCAACCAAATAACTACTAACTCTACAGACCTGGAAACGATGGAGTGGCGCTGGCCGGCCGGCACACTGCCGTCCAGCCTCAAGTAGGTGACAGAAGGCAGTTTAGGTTTCAGCAAGTCATGCTCAACAATATCCAGCATGCTCTTCAGTTGACAGAAAATGAGCACACGATGTTGCGCCACCACAGCCTCAGTGCCTCCCTCCGATCCGCCACCCCCACCGAGACCGCAGTCCAAGAGCAGCTGAGGAAGACAACACGCACAACTGCACGATGAGAGTGTGTGAGGGTTGAATGTGTGGTGTAATCCTGCAAAGGCTGAAAAACATCTGTCACATCAAAAGATCTGATCGGTCAACGATGTGTGACACTCAGTATCAGACAAACATTAGGGCTGCCTGTAACAAATCAACTGGTCCCACGGGGACCTATAAAGTTTGTCTGAATGTGATTCTAACTCTTCACCAGAACAAACTGTGCTTTCTCCTGGTTTCCATTAACAAAACACTTCCATCGTAACATCGTTGTCAAAAATTCAAGTTGTGGCAGACGCACGCAGAAATAATGTGGCGTTCCATCCAGAAGCCGTCTTTGTAGCTGGTTACCTGTTTCAGAGCGGACAGTTTGGGTGCGTGTTGGATGTCCCGCAAGCTGGAGTTTTGACCAGCCAGCTGTTCTGTGATGCGCACGTACTCTGGATGCTGTGAGGTCAAGACCAGGCTCGGGTGGTTGCACAGCTTCCGCAGGTACTGTAGGGCCTGAAAGAAGGTAGAAATGAAGGACCACATCAGTGCATGGTCAAACATTTGTATACTTGACAAGTTGAAACATGTAATGTATAATTCTATGCCACAACACATTCTCTCATATTAACATAATACCTCAACTTTGAGGCCAACAAGCGACAAAGGTCTAATATAATCAAACGGGTACCTGGAAGACGTGGCCTGTGGCCTTCAGTTTGGGCTTCTCCTCCTCTTCTGCAGAAGCAACAGAGATGCTGTCCTCCACACTTGCCTTGGCTCGAGACTTTGCAAAATCTTCATACAGTTGAACCTGTACAGAGAAAATGTCATTTTGTCATTAAAGCTAGAGTTATGTAAGTTTACCACTGGCCTTTCGTTTCTTTTTTAGGTATTTTATTATAATAGCAGGCTCAACAAGTTAAACATCACAGATCCCTGGAATTGAAGCTAATGGCAAACTAATGAAAAATGCTAAACTAACGTAAAAGAAGTGAAATATGTGTTCTTTTAATTTTAATACTGAGGCTCTGAGGGGCCATGCGTACCTGCAGAGGACTCAGGTTACAGTAATAATCCTGAATTATTTTAGGAGGAAGGTCCTGGAGGACATCCTCCTTCATCCTCCTCAGGAGGAAGGGGAGCACCTGCCGATGTAGGGCCTCCATCGCCAGGACACCTGGAGGGAGAAACCTCAGTTCATATTCTCATCTTAACAAGCCTCTTAGAAACAGAATGTTAGGAGATGTAATACTCGGGTTCAGGTCAGTCATTGGTTTATAGAGGCCGACAGAGCCAACACACACCTGCCTCCTGCTCGCGGGACGAGCTTTTGGCATCACGGCTGGCCAGGATCGGTTTACCATAACGAGCAGCGAACTGGCGCTCTGTTCCAAGGAAGCCTGGCATGAGGAAGTCAAAGAGTGACCAGAGCTCCAGGACATTGTTCTGGGGAAAGAAGGAAGATAAGAACCTTTACAAATTGTTCATTTTCCGAATAATAAACATTAGAGGAAAGAAATGTGAGTACTATGATGGAGCCTCACCTGAATGGGTGTTCCTGACAAGATGATTCGGAAGTTGGCAGCCAACTGCTTAATGGCTTTGGAAAGTTTGGTCTTCCCGTTCTTGATGACGTGACCCTCATCAAGGATACAATAGTTGAATTTTATATTTCTGCAAAGGTAGAGAAAGGAAATCCTCATTACAACTGTGCAACTTCCTCCCAAAACACAAAGTTGGATATTGAATTAAAAGGGTACTCACTTAAAAAAGTCAATGTCATTACGTACAACATCGTATGAGGCTACTACGAGATTGTGTTTCTTCACTTGGTGTTGCAACCTGCAAAGATTAAAGCTCAGTTTCATGGTTCTAAAACAGGATCTATTAATAGAATATACACACACATTTATCAAATATGTAGCACACATCAAATATACATTGATTATTGTAATTGTTTCTTTGACTTGACCTTACCGCATTCGCTCTGTAGGAGGCCCGGTGTAGTGCAGTGGGTGGAGGTACTCTTTGCTGCAGAACTTGCCCACCTCATCCACCCAGTGACCAGTCAGTGTGGGCGGACACACAACTAGTGAGGGCATCGGGCTGCAGTCTGAAGACTCTGTCTTGTCATATTCCTGTGCCCTGTATGGGCATCAGATGCAGAGGGCTGAGTCAAGCTAACACTACATTACACTCCAAAAACAATATGGAACATAACAAAATAAGGATCAACATCAAACAATAAAAGTTGTCGAGTGACTTTTCATTTAACTGGACAAATGAAGTGCCCTGACAGGTTTTAAAGGATGTAAACAGCCATGTGATGGTGCTACATGTTTTTGAGTGACAAGTGAGTGGCTGTGCAGGTGAAAGTCAAACAAAGTAATAATTATATTGCCATCTGGGTTTTGTACCTGAGGTAGTGATCTCCTGCTAGGATGCAGATGGACTGCAGCGTCTTGCCGAGGCCCATGTCGTCACAGAGGATCCCATGCAACTTGTATTTGTTCAGGAAGGACAGCCAGTTCACTCCATCCTACAAGAGGAGACAAACACCAACAATTAAAACACCAGAAAAAACATATAGTTGGAATGTGGTAATCATTAAATCTTGAGAAATTCTGTAATTAGACTAATTTCGGAAGAAACAATCTCATTCTTTCAGTCACTACGCCCCTGTCGAGCTTGTGACCACAGGTGAGTCTTGGAAAGTAAATCTACTGTTTTAGAGTTGCACCCTTCAGCTCAAGCTAAGGAAGTTACCAGCTAAGGGAGTTAGCATTTTCTTGGTTTTAACAATAGGGGAGGAGACGCAGACTTTCTAGTGATACCTGATTGATTTTGGGTGTTAAATCTGAAGATGTAGCTTGTTTGGAAACAAACGACCGCTTTAATATAAGGGTTAAAAGAAGGTAGAGAAGGGACCCTGACAACTGACACACACCTGCTGGTACTTCCTTAGCTCAGCTTTGATGGGCACAGGGATGTTGTAGTTCTCCAACTTTCTGCCATCCAGCAGTTGCTCAAGGAAGTGGCGTTCTCTGGCCTTCTGGCGGATCAGGTCAGCAGACATGGCAGGAGGATCTGGGATACCTGCCTGGGAGACGAGAGGAAAAATAAATAACTTCGGGGAAACCACTGACATCTCATGATGGTATAATTCCACCAGCAAAGTGACTTAAAACATGCTATTTGTGTGGTTGTACCTCGAGTGGCAGCAGGCGGATGAGTGTAGCAAAGCACTGTGTGGCCATGAAACGAATGCTATCACTGGGGTCGCTCATACGGCCCAACACTGGTACAACTAGCAGCACAATGTAGGGTACGATGTCCACGTCCAGTTGCTCCATGACGCCTTGATATAGGTTGGTCAAGGACAACTTCACCCAGAATGTAAACAGGGCACCTCGTATTGAAACATGTCCTGAATAGGTCTCACACATACACATCCCATCAACTACTTTTAAAGTAAAATGAACTGTTGCATAGCCGTTGAGGAATAAATTCACATCGTACCAGATTACACAGCCACTATACATTTTCATCCTGCACACAGCTGAAAATATAACAGTGCTTGAAGGATACAGGCCAAAGCCTCGATGGCGCCCTCCTGTTTAGTGCAGTCGTCAATAGCAGCTAACCAGGGTAACACACACTCCAGAAAGCCGTTCATGGTATCCAGCATGGCTATTTTGCTGAGCACGCCCACACACCGCGCTGCCATGTGACGCACTGCGGTATATGGATGCTGCAGGCAGGTGAACAGATGAGGAAGATGTTCCAGAAGCTGAAGCACAGAAAGCAAGAAAGATATTCAGGGTCACAGTCTGCATTTCAGTGTTTAACATAAATGTAACCTTGGGGACTGAAACTTGATGGTCCAGTGAGCAACTCAACAACATTGTTCACTATTCAGCAGTTATATTGCAAGAAGTGAATCATACCAAAGGTTTGAGTTCATGAGTCATGGCTCCAGCCATGATCTCCAGTACTTGCAAAGAGTTGACCAGTTCCTGGGCTGCGGCGTCGCCCCTGTCGAGCTGAACTTGCCTGTCTACGGTACATGAAAGACAGAGCGAGCAGTTCAGTGCAACAGTTTCACAGTAACAACTTCGTACATCCACAAAAAGAGTCAAAGGTAATGCCAAGTGGATTAAATTGGAGAAATATAATTAACTGCATCACTTAATTTAACTACATACTCAGCTTGTGTCAAGTGTTTGACATAAAAAGTGTTAGTACAAGTAAACTCTTCAAAATGTGTGAGCAACAGTCAGTTCATGTAAAGAAAACACACCAATGCCTTGATTTTCATTCACTACTGTCCTCAATGGTCCTACTGTGTTCTCCCAAAGGTAGGGCAGAGATTTGGTGAGGTCTGAACCAAAGTGCCTGGCAACCGTTGTTAGGGAGAACTCTGCCCCTCTTCTTTGAATAAGAAATGGTTTCCTGCTCTAAAAGAAAACAAGCAAGGAAAATAGGGTAAATACATTCATCCACATGCGGAAAACGTCAGCAAAATGTTGGCTCAAAACCATCTGGACCTCATCATTATCTGTGCTGATGGTGCTGCCAGGAGGAAGTTCTGTGGTGGGGGGTTTGGGGGCTTTAGGGACCGGGCCCCTCTTGCTGGTGACTGCAAACGCTGCCCTTTGATGACGGTACAGAGTGATGATGCCTCGAGTTTTGTTGACCATGTGATGCATGCCGTCTTTTTCCAACCCGCTGCCTAGTGACATGCAAAATCAGAACAGTAAATTATGGTCAGTAGAAAACAAATGTGCAGACCGACTGCAATTCTACGCTGTTGATGTTGCAGGATTAAGAAGCAGGAAAATTTTCTGGTTATTTACTGTCAGTTCGCATCTGCTTTCGCTGGTGTCCCTCATATTAGCCAGGATCATCAGTTGAATGTTTAAAATGTGAACAATAAAAGGTTAGCATGGATCACTACTGGAATTACAGAATTTCAACAGCTGTTACCTTTAGCAGCGTCCTGTGTGAGGGGTACAGGGCAAGCAGACAAGGGGGTAACTGAGGAGTCTGCACAGGCCGAGGCACAGAGGTTTTTGATAATCTTGGGGTTGGGGCACGGTGAACGTGATGCACACTGCTGAAGAAGCTTGGCTATGAAAGACGCAGCGTAACCCTGAATCAGGGCGTTCTCCTCCCGCTTGATGGACTCCATTAGAGGCCTAACCAGTGGGTTGAGCTTGTCAGGAAGCACTTGCAGGTTAATCACAGCACAGGCTGTGAACATGTGGACGCGAAGATGCAGCTGCTGCCATTCGGTGCTGGTTTCCATCACTGTAGCTTGAGCTTGCTGTTGTTTACTGTCCAAAGTCTGCCACTGTTTTGTATTCACATTCAGACCTGCTGTTGACTCCGTGAAGATGGTGGTTACCTGAGTAAAAAGCAGGAGGAGAACAGTGATTGGAATACGAATGATTTGTCAAAGCGTGCAATGCACTTTAACTTTAAAGCTGATAATGGATGTATAACCATAACGAAAGCCGTCAGTCCAGGAATTTGAATTGTACATATATAAATTTGTCATTATAATATTCGCCCAATGCCCCAAAACCGTACTTTGATGGTAAGGGCTAAAATATATTCTATTAAATCCAAGTGGGGAAAACAAACTAAACAATAAGACTGCAACATCATGTGAGGACGGTTCTTTAGAAAACAAACAAGAGAAATTGCCCTCTTCACATCCCATCAGTACGCCCACTAAAAAGGGCTGACAGACAGAATCACCCATTACAACATGCAGTTTCTTTTTTATTAATGTTTTTTGTTTAACATCCCCATGCAAATCATGGATGGTTGGATTCAGACATAATCTCCCTCAAGATTTACCTATATTGTGTTTTTTTATAACAGTGATGGGTGAAGTATTTGGAGTGTTTTGCGTCGGTGTGCGGCTCGTCTTACCAGTTCATTGGCTTGATCGACGGTGAAAACACTACAATTGAGGCGATCTTGAAGGTCTATATTGGCATCAGCTAGCATGGCGATGAGCTGCTTGCACTCATTCTGCATGCGTGTGAAGGGGATGGCAATCTCATCATAGTAGAGCTGCTCTGACAGAATGGCCAGAAGACGAGGTTGCACCATGGCTGACACCACCTGACAATCCTGATTGGACAGTTAGAGGAATTTGGATTTAAATGCCTGACAATGGCGTGCTTGTCACAAATATAAAAACTGAGTAATTCCAATTATTCCACAAAAAAAACAATGAATGCTCAAACAGTGATTCACCTTCTGCAGTGCCGCCCACTCGCAAAGCACCAGGGCGACAGCTATTCGCTGCAGGGCAGACTTGGAGTTCAGGTGGAAGAGTAACAGCTGGCCCAGAGACTCAGCTGGTCTGATCTCCTGAGATGCAGCATTGAGCTGAGGGTCGCAGATACACCTACAGAGAGCCCCCAGCAACCTGGATGGCAGAGATGCAAAAATAAACAAAAACAGACACTGAAGAAGAAATGCTACTTGTTTGTTTTGGCATAATTGGGAAATTTATGACCGACTTAACGAAACAGTCACAATTGAAAGGTATAGATCCAGCTCTTGCATGTAAACTTCAACACTAAATTATGTATGTTGAGTACTAATACTAAAATAGTTTGAGTATTTGTACAAACATGAAAACTTACTTGGCAGTCATTAGTCGAGCACGAACCACCACGTAGTCCCTTGTCATGTGGTCATCTGTCACCGTCTCGGCACCTGCTATATACTCCTGGACTGTTTCCTTTACCTGAGTACACCCTTGGCGTGCCTTTGCACCAGCTTTATCCTGTTACAAAATAGAAAACGAATCAATGCTATGTGCTGCATTCAATATTAGACCGTATTTGTAAAACACATTCAATTGTAGTCTGGTGCACATTCAGGGAATATGAGAATAACTTCAAGTGTTGTTTAGATACTGATGATGAGGTGAACACCTTGGAGCGGGCCTTCACTTCCAGCAGCATGTTCAGGTCTATGGGAATGTGTGATGCCTGCATCATGAGACAGAGCCAGGCGCCCATCCATGGACAGCTGGCTGCTACCACGTAGTTATGGGGGGCCTGAGACAGCAGCTCCATCCACACCTGCATGCAGGAACAACATGTCACAAAACGGGACCAAACATTCGAAATGACTGAAGCTAATGATGAGAAGAGAGTATTTAGTGGCAGTGTGCATCATGCAACAAACCTTTTGGATCAGTTCAAGGATTTCCTCATTGCTTTCCAGTATGCAGGACTGGAAAATGTGCCGTAGCATATCTTGTAGGATGGGGTTGATCCACATTTCACATTTCTGAAGAACAAAAACACAAACCACTGACGAGTCATATACAGAAATATTCCCCAACATTGCTGGTTGTTCCCAAAAGTAAGCCAATGACTGCATTACAAATACTTTTAAAAACTCAGAACTTTACAATATATTTTAATACTATTTTCCAATTTTACCTGTTCAGATTTAGACAGCAGTGTGAAGAGAGTTTCCAGTGCTGCCCGTCTTACTGACGATATCGTGTGTCTCAAGAAGGGCCAGACCCGAGGGACCAGGACTGTTAATGACTGCTGCATACTAGAGTGGCCGAGAAAGTGTGTCAGTACAATACAAAGAAGTTCATTCAATAACATATTTCCTTACTAAAAAGGGTACACACATAATCTCTGTATAGGATCAGAGATCATCTGATTAGACTTTTGCAGCAATCTATATTATTCTAAAATTGTTGACAAAGACCTGTAGCTTTTACTGGCAAGTAGAAGTATGTGAAACACATTAACTGAACTCCTAGTGTAAAACCTCCGATGCAGAATGTACCTGCTGTAGGCCAGGTGTTAGCTAAATCTGGGCTATACATTAGCAAATGGGACATACAATACAGATCACTACAGAGACACCGTGCAGTGACTCCAATCAGAGTCTCCCATCATTGAAGCTTTATTGTGTGAACTGCACTGAGACTGACCTGCACTGCCGGACCAGGGGGTAGGTGAGTAATGACGACAGCAACGTCATGATGCTGTTTGTTGAAGCGGTGAGGTCATCCAGATCCAAAAGAGCGTCCCATAATGTGTTCACTATGAAAGATACCTGAGACACGCACACAGAATTTCACAATTATATTTAAACCTTGAAAACAAGGACAATGTGAATAACTGCAGTAAACGACAGGTGATACTTTGACACTGACGGCAATAGGAAGTGGATATGTTGTTAAAACGCAATAGCATTTCCTCTCTCACCTTGTTGGGCAGTAACTGTACCAAGCCTTCCACCACTGGGATGAGGGCTGCAGCTGCCACAGCCCTGACATCATCATCAAGGTCCTGTAGGCCTACGATGATGGCAGGGAGCAGCCGCGGCAGCAAAACAGAGATCAGGTCCTAAGAAACCGAAGAACAGGCAGATAAAGATTAGTACTAATGTATGGCTATGAGATCAAAGAATAGCCCCTACAGTGACCCTGTCTATAAAGGAGCCCATATGCTGCCAGTACAATAAAAAGCTTTTG
Source organism: Macroramphosus scolopax (assembly GCA_901007825.1). Lineage (NCBI taxonomy): Eukaryota > Metazoa > Chordata > Actinopteri > Syngnathiformes > Centriscidae > Macroramphosus > Macroramphosus scolopax. The sequence goes on along the minus strand of CAAKHC010008663.1, from coordinate 5,802 downwards.
TTCCTGCATGTCCACTCAACCCCACAAATTCATATTCATGACCATATGCAGCTTAAATCAAAAACACTGCTATATTCACACACACACACACACAGAGCATGTGGTACCTGTCGGACAGCAAGAGCATATTTTATCCCTAAGAGGCCTCCATGACGGACTTCCCACTGGTCTTCTTTTAGGAGCTTCAGCAGGACATCTACCGTCAAAGAAACGCCGGTTTCATTCATGTAGCGAAGCGCCACGCCGAGTGTTTGGGCACACGTCTCCCTGACAGGAGCCACCACCTGGCAAATGGGGACAGAGGCATGATGAGTGCACAAATATCAAACATAGCAACCGCACTGTCAATCACAAGCCACTAGTCATCACCATTTCACACCCATCTCTTTTGTACAATGTTACAATAGATAACCAAATATGAGGTTCCCTCTCCGGAAACCATCCTGAAATGATAAGACAAGAGAATCGTAACTCCTGTTCTACTTCCTTATGATCATTTTGGACTCACGGCTGTTAAGCAATGGTGCCACAGTGATGAGGAAGAAAAACTGCTTTATCCAAATCAGTGTTTATTAAATCTATTGTAAAGGTAAATAATTCAAATGTAGTGAGTACCATAAACCCCTGCTTGTATTCAGAAAGCCTCCCTGTCAGTCACCTTGTGACATGAACAACATCAATAAGAACATTTAAAGTAATGTAAATAAATACTGCAAGCATCAGGCATTTTGTTTGTAAAAACCATGAGCCAAAAAAAATTGGAGCGACAGTCAGTAAATGAGATTCAGCATTTCCAAGATGTCTGTTTAGATGTCTGATACATAAAAGATGTAGCATCTAAACAACCTACCTCATCAGACACAAAATCTCCGAAGCGGTCCAGAGCGAAGACACACAGCAGACGGATGATCAGGTCCTCTATCCACTCCTGGTGCTGCCGCAACATCTTCGTCAAACCAAAAGCCAGACATTTAGTGACTCAACTTAAAAGGAAACAAATCCACATGACTGATGAAATATACCTGTTCTGCAGTGCTTCCCACCAGTTTCCCGCCTGCAGCACCATGGGACTTGAGGATTTCCCTAAGACCTGTGCCGGCACCATGACGGATCTGTAAACATATATTATTTACTGGTCATAATTCTGTGCAAGAACAGAGTTCCTCATATGCAGGTTTTATTGTTTTGTGTTCCCCCCACCATCTATAATGTCAGTAGTCATTTTTTTTTTGACCATATGAATGTGAGGAATACGCCTAGACTTGGATAGAATGTTTGATAGCTTGTCTTGTTCATTGTTGCTCGTACAAAGTGATCAGACAATGACAGTGTCCACCAAGACCATCACAAATCTGTTGTTTCACGATGTGTCAACACTATGGTTAAGATCTTGAATTTGAGTTGAATTAAATCTTTTTTTCCTGATTTGTTAAAAATAGGACAATTAAAATGATGATCAACTATCAACAGAAAACATGACAATGAGATGTTTCTTTACCTCCCATGAAGGATTAAAGAGGTCATTGCAGAGCTCCTCACAGAAGCTCTCCAGAGGCCACTCTTGTATCTAGAGACAAAGCAATGATCCGTAACATTTCATGAGGAAATAAAAGTGTTCAGGTCTTGATTCAGGACTCAATTAAAATAATAGATGTTTTGTTTCCTTACCTCTTCTAAAAAATTGGAGTTATCTGGAACTTTGTCTATTAAGACTTTATGCTCAGTTGCCGGTTGGTCAATAACTATGTTGGTGGTTTTCCTTCGTTTCTCTTCAGGTTCAGCTTCAAAACTGTCATTACTAAATTAAGAAACAGAGAAGAAGTAAATCATTCCAGGGTTCAAGTAAATAATGAAAACCACATTGAACCAAAACCAAACCTGGACCACTCGCAAGCATACAACAGTCAAAAACTCCATTTGAAGCTTTGACATATGTTCATCAGTATATTCAATAAAAAGCAATAAGTAATACAAAAATGTAAAACCGAGTTGTTTAGATTAGATTACAACTAAATATTGATTGGATCTAAGTAATCTCAAAATTTGTAACAGCATAAACACTTTAACTCAGAAACTTAATTTTACATATTTGTTGGATCGGCTTAAACAAATTATGCAAGACCCAGAGAGCCAATCAGAGGCAGAGTAAGGGCAGGTCTTCCTGGAACATGCGTGCGTATGTAGAGACACTGTTAAACAATTATTCGCCAGTGTGGAGGATAATCTACCGACATTTACTCGCCAAAAAAAAAGACAATCAAAGTTCAGACCCCGGTCACATCATATGCAAATTTTCACCTCTTTTCATTTGGATCCACGTCCCTTGATCTTTGTTTTGCAACTAGCTTGGCCATCCGCTTTGCCTTATTCTTCTGACGACTGCTCATTCCTGGACGGAACTCTGAGTCGATCAATTCAGCAGCTTGAAGGGGCTGAAAACACAAGTTTATTATACATTTCAGAGTTTATTTGAAACATACAAGATATTAGAGCAAATCGAGGAATCTTTAAAAGTTCTCAATCTGTGAACATCACAAATCTTCGAATGGTGCAGACCACTTCAAGTAAAAACTACCAACTGCCTTCTCAAGCACATCTCATTTGTTTTACAATGTGTAAGATATTGGGCAGGTACTGTACAAGCACAAGTAAACAAGGCCTATTATTGGCAGCATGGGGATTAGATTATATTGTAACTAGCGATGACACACAGACTTTAAGCAGTTATCATTTGTGGCATGTTTGACACCGTACATGCTCATGAGACGGAAATACAAAAGGCATTGTTCAACTGTCACTCCACCAAGACAACACTGACAACCCAACTTAAAATGTGTGCAGCACTGCACAATAGATATAAGGCAGAAAGGACACTGCATATGAGATATAAAGATCAGACAGAATGATCCAAGACAAAACCTGAAAGCACACCCAAGTTTCATTTGTAGAGACAAAGACAAGGATTCACTAAAAACACTGTCAACATTCTGAATACATACTGTATGAATACATACAGACAAGTCTTTTAGTCGCAATGCAACAAGGTGTTCGATAACAAAACATGATGATACTAGTCACATTTATGACGAGGCACTGCAGAGCTCCACAGCAACAACCTAACTCATTGTGAGACAAGTTACAACCAGTGTTCCTTCTCTTTACTCTTTCAAGTCTGAATTGACTTGGCCAGGTTATTGAGATTATAACCTCAAGGCGCAGTACAAGGGTCTCAGTTACAATCTACAAATATTCAACTGCTCTAGGAAGCAGACACAACAGATGCCCAATGAGCACTTAAAGCCGACAGTTGTACGAGACACAAAACAGCTAGTTGCATTCATACATACACAAAATGCATGATCAAAAGGTCTGGAGAACCCAAGCAAAGAGGCTGAAATAAGACTCACCACGTGGTTGCGGGAGCTGGATCCTGCTGTGGCCTTGCTTCCATGAGCTCTAGGCCCACTGGGTGGACAGGTATAATCTAGGTCCTCATCATTAAACAGCTCCTCCGTGTCCATGCCGAGAGCTGCACCCATGTCCAGGCCCAGCTTCTTCTGAAGAAGCTTTCTCTGGCAGGCCAGACGTTCCTTAGGGTCCATCTCAGCTAAGAACGAATGACAGGTAGTTAGTTTGGACAGATAAAAAAAGACTATAGTTATATTAAGAGCACTTCTGATGAGTGTGTGACATTCTGGCCTTATATGGAACAAGAAAGCAAAAATTACATAAATACATACAGTGACATCGTAAATAGCTTGGAAAGTCACTCAAACATTTTAATAAATTTAGTCAATTTCAACGAGCCAGAAGTTCTTGAATGAGATGTGAGATGACATCACAGGGTCCCCATTGGTATAATAGCAGGAAGCAGACATTAACAACAGATAGATCACTATCATCAAAAAGGTCAATTGCATTAAAGTTTCTGGTTAAGTATCCTAGTGAGTTGTGTAATGTTTGTCTTGGATGCAGAAACAGCCTGAAACAGAGTGTGTGTGACATGAGCAACGATTGAATGAGTCATGTGCACATCAAATCTGACATGCTGGAATGGATGTCAAGTGGTCAGTGCCCCAAAGGACTAGCAAATAAAGAACAAACTATTACTATACACATTTTAAATGAATTATGCTTTTCCTTTAAAGTAGTTACGGCTTGTAATGAGAAAATGTAAAATATTCATTCAACCGTGTGTGACAGTGCGATGGAAACCGCATTTGATAAAAATGAATAGATTCAAAACAAACCAGTTTTGTCATCCTGAATCTCAAACTCAGTGCCAGCAGATCCCAGCAGAGATGCCCCATGTTTGAGAAGGCGGGAAATGTCAAAGTTGTAGAAACTCAGTCGGTCACAAGAGGAATCCTCTGGGGATAAGTCTTCAGAAGTCTCTATAGGAAACAAACAGGAGAAAAAAAACCAAGGATCAAACTCTGGAATGTTCAAGAAAACCTGCCAGCAAGCAGGTAAGGTTATGCATCAGTTCCTGGAGAGGAAACCCCAAAATTTCCCTCATCTCAGGGTTAACAAACAAACAAGCCTTTCACTTAAGCCGCTTTCTCGAATACACCCCTCGGGTAGGTCCCTCTAAATTGAATGAATATGTGGTTGATTCAATTAGGCCACAGTTTGGCCTTCCATCTGGAACAACCCTTGGCATTCAACCCAAGAAAACTTTACTCCACTGGAGAAACGAGGTATACCTAATTGCCTTGGCCCCAAGTATCGCTTGTTGTGACAGCCTTACTCAAGGTATCCAAGTATGCATTTTCACAACTTAACTTGTACAAAAAACAAATAAGGTCTCTTCAGCGAACTATAAAAACTAGGGAGTGTTCTGTCACCGCAGAGCCAATTTACAACCTCAAATTTCTTCAGGGAAATTCTTTACTGCACTGCATAGCCATTAAATGAAAACAATTGCTAAGTTAAAAGGAGTTCATCCATGGGTTCATCCTATCACATAACCACATCCACAATTCAGAGCGATTACTTGGCTGATGCATCGTCGTCGGATTTGGAATGTCTCCACCACAAGTGCTCACCTTGTTTGGGCTTCGGGGCTGGGTTCCATTCAGGAATATTCTTCACAATGGCCTCTACAGCTTGGCCTGCTGCTATACGAGTGTCCCAGTTAGGACTCCTTAGGTAGGTCAAGACCTTGTAATAGACAGAAAATAGATCTAATTATATGCATGAGCATCTCAAATTAAAACTGTCAAGAATAATAGGAGGCAGACAGACAGACACAAATCAATAGAGATAGCTCATCGACATGCCAGCGAGTATTACATCAGTATAACATTAAGTAATACACTTATATTCTATAAGTCTATAAGTCAAAAATGTCCAAGGTTATTATCCTATGAGGACTCATCAGACACTGTTTGGACAAGGCAATCAAACACACCTTTGAGAGGAGATTATTGAGTTCATGTGGGTGGAGTTTGACCACTTCTCCAAGCTGCTGGGCAGCTGCTTTCCTGGTTACTGGCGTTGTTCCGGTGTCAAGTAGGATAAACAAACGATCAAGTCTTAAGAAAGGTTAAAAACAAAGAAAATAAGGTCAATTCAAACAACAGTCGATGCACAACAACAAAAAGCACAAGCTTCGCTTCCTGTTTTAAAATTTGAGGGAGTATACTGGTAAAAGAGACCTAAAAGCTCTTTAGCTTTCTACCTAATCAGGGGAGGAAAATATCTGAAATAAAATATTGAGATTGTGTACATCCATCTGATCTTTGCATTCTTGTTCATTTGAATCTAGAAAACCTGTTAACATTCACAATAACATTTTTT